>VWYK01114475.1:0-13395 GCA_013399775.1 Semnornis frantzii | reverse complement strand
GTGTGACCACACAGGCATGCTGACTGGCAGCACGAGACACCTGACGNAGCACGAGACACCTGACGGGTGGTGCTAAGCTCCCAGTCCTCAAGGCTTTGCTGCTTCTTTGTTTGCTCATTCTACTCAACTCCCAGACCCGTAACAGAAGGAGGAGAGCAAGGGTTAAACTGGCCTGGCAGGATTTATGCCCTACCAGGACACCAATCCTTGGTACAACTTAAGGCCATTGGAGGTCTTAGCACTGACCCCCCACCTCACTACAACCTCCTTTCAGGCAGTTGTAGAGAACAGTGTCACCCCTGAGCCTCTTCTTCTGCAAAATAACCACAGTTTCCTCAGCTGCTCCTCACAGGACTTGATCTCAAAACCCTTCATGAGCTTTGCTGTCCTTTTTTGGCCACATGCCTGCATCTCAATGTCCCTGTAGCAAGGGAACCAAAACTGAATCCAGTATTTGAGGTGTGACTTAACCAGTGCTGAGTACAGGTAGATGATCACTTCCCTAGTCCTGCTGCCCACATTATTCCTGGATATAGGTCAAGGTGCTGGTGGCCTTCTTGGCCACACTGCCCACTCATATTCAGCTGGCAGTGAAGTCGCAGTAACGATACCACTGAACTGGCAATACCTTTCTACCACTTTGTATTCAAATCAATGATCACATTCATTCATTTTCTAACAAGTTATTTAGGATAATACATTAAAGGACACCACATACCTTTTCAAGCTTCCATTTTCCTCTCTACATCCTCTGGTCCCTTTCCTAGGCATGATGCTTGCAGCAGCGTATGAATTTGCACTGGTTTTCTGCAAATGCTGATAAACGATCTAGGATTGATGAAGATAAAAGTGGGTTAGTTTTTTGAGCAAGATTGCTTTGCAGGTTTAGAATCCTACCAATTTCTTTAATCTGTAACTGTTAGTGGCAATTATTTTATTTATACTTCCAAACCATTATAAAAATAACATGCTGAAAATGGATTTCTGATTAGCTTGCCAGGATGCTCTGGCTGAAAAAATTATTCCCTACATGCTTCTATTTTCAGATCGATTCATTAGATTAAAAAAAAACCCAAACTATTAAACATATATATCATTATTGTAATTACAGTCATTGTTTTTAATCAGAATGTTGCATAGTACTTAAATAAATACTGAATAAACTAAGAAAAGTACCTAGAAAGAGAAACATTGCTGGAAAGAAATTGCAATCCTGTGAAACAAAACACCAAGTTTGTTTGCTATCCTTCAAAGTGTGGTGATTGACATCAGGGGATATTATTTTTTAATTCCCTCTAAGAATCAACATACATTTGCTTTTATTGCCTCAACATCATGTACATAATTGTCAGCTAAATTAAATTATATTCTTAATCATTTCCCTAACATTTCGAAGCTCATTAAATCCATGTCTCAATCCCTATATTTGTAAGAAAACCAAGCTTCACCTTATTTTCTTTACTGTGGATGAGGAGCAATTATTTTAATTATTATAATAAAAATCCATTAAAAAGTAGATGAGCTACAGCTTTTGATGTCCAGAGGAAGGATTTATTGTTCACTGGACTACAGACTTATTACTGTGTGCCCATAATTATTTTTATTTATTTATTTATTTAATCCTGGGAGTTGCAAATTCATTTGGTTTGCTGCTCACCAGCATTCCTGTGGAATCACAGGTATTTATTATTCCCTATACTTCATGTCTATTTTAGCTCTTGGATGCAGTGCTCTGTCAGAAATCAGCTGGTTATCTCTCTATAAAGAAATCTATCTTCCAACAGGCTGATCACCTGCTCCCTGACAGAAGCTGTGCGCTAATCAGCTTGTCGTTACAGAGGCCAGCAGAGGTTCCAGTACAATTCCCTGGCACTGTTAACACAAGGAATCACTGCTGGAAAAGGCAGTTGTCACAGCAAAGTGCTGGTTAGGAAGAGGCACAGTAGTTTAAGATACTGCCAGAAGATGACCACTCCGATTAAGTTGTTTAACATGGAAAGAGAACTGGATGAAAATAACTGACTGGATGAAAATCTTTTTCAGATGGGAAGCAGAGTATGTGTCACCTCTCACCATGCTTCTGGCAAGCTGCTGGCACAATGACAAAATTTAGAATGATCTTATCAGTGAGCAGTTAGAGGTGCTTATGGATGCTACAAACTGGCTGAGTAAACAGAATTGCTTGTGTGCATTAAGAAGAGCGTGGCCAGTAAATCCAGGGAGTTTCTCCTGCCTCTCTGCTCTAAAGAGATCTCATCTGGAGTGTTGTACCCAGCTCTGGGCTCCCAGTTTAATGAGACTGGGGAGCATCCAACAGAATGTTGTGAGGATGATTGAGGGAACAGAACACAGAATCACAGAATGTCGTGGGTTAGAAGAGACCTCCAAGATCATCCAAGTCCATCTGTGGACCAAGTACTAAAGGGTCAGCACTAAACCATGTCCCTAAGCACCAGGTCCACACACTGCTTGAACACTCCCAGGGATGGTGACTCCAGCACTGCCCTGGGCAGACCATTCCAATGTTTGAGGACCCTCTTTGTGAAAAAATACTTCTTAGCAGCCTGAACCTCCCTGACGCAGCTTGAAATGATTTCCTCTGGTCCTATGTGCTGGTTGGAGGCTATGTGGAATATTTTAATGAGAAAAATTAGATTCTAGGCTGCGAAAAGGAAACAATGGTGATGCCTACTGAACGGTTTGCTGAGATATATAAAAGCAAGGACACAAACATAGATGAGAGTGTCTCTGTCTGTTTGAGTCTGTGCTTCTCTTCTTCTGCTGTATAACCCAACTAATCATTCTACTTCCAATCCCCCTTATTGATCCTTCAAACTCACCTTGCACATAAGGCAAACTCTGGGATAAGGTAGAGGGGTGGTTGGGAGCCCCTCCTGGGGCAAGCATAACTATGAATGAACAGTTATATATCTTCTACTGTTCTTTCCATTTAGCATTTGCCAAAGCACTTTCTTAGAAACTATCAGCATCAAACAGAACAGCAGACATTGCTGGGCATATAAACCACAAATACACACTATAATATACCATTTCATTTCCTGTGCCAAAGGAAAACCAACTTACTCCTCCTGCTTTGTACATTACACATACTATTAATAGCAACATTGCTGATAAAATATTCTAGCTTTAGCAAGAGCACACAACACTGTTTTCTGGAGGCTGAGAGTGTTTCAGAAAGACAGGCAGGCAGTTATTTCCATTTTGAACACGAACAAGCAGAGACCAAATGTGTTAAGCAGTCTGTGTAACGTCATATGAATCAGTCACAGAACCTGGGCTTCTGACTCCTAAACATATACTTATTCATTAGCCCATGGATTTCTTGTCACTATCTTCAGCTTCTAAAGCATTCATCCATTCCCTACTACTCTACCCCTTCATCTTTTATGCTGTAATCCTATCAATTTTCATTATCCAAGTGTGACCATGTCAACTTTCAGATTAAAACTCTCTAAATACAGGATTATGAAGTAGTTCTTGCTGATGCTGCTCTTCTTTACTCTTTTTACACTCGAGTTTTTTATAAATATAGGCTTGCAATGGATCTTTCTTCTCATAGCTGTGGGTGTTCTGTGCTAGTATGCTGCCGATGTACCTTCTTCCAGAGGCTGCAGGCTGACTGCACACTTATGTGAATTTAGAAATTTTTTAACATGCAATTTGTAAAGAATTGCACCTGAGAGGAGTATTTTTTCTAACAGAGAGTCATTTCAGCAGAGAGCTTTTTAAACTTCAGTGTAACTTGATTTTTTATCCTTCTAAATGAACCTGTAAGAAACGATACCTCTCTGTGCTGGGTTAGGGCGGATCCCTCTCCCAGTACAGTAAACTCTCTACAACTCAATTTTTTGAAAACTGGAAGAAAAATTAAATTGTATTTTTGTACATTTTAAACTAAATAGTGTAAGAAGAATAAACTACTACAGAGAGTATAATAAACTTAAGGAAGATGGGGAAGGGGTCAAGCAACAGGAAAACAGCAAAGCAGCAGCAGAAACAGCAGTGGGGGAAGACAGCAGCAGGCGCAGCAGAAGCAGCGAGGGGAAGGTACAAGTTGTGCTTCCAGACATAAAGCTCTTGAGGTTCCAATGAAATTATATTAACTTATTCATTGTTGCCATTTTATGGCCTATCCCTGGAACGTTCACCTCCCCACTCAGAATTTCCACTTCTAAGTTTCTCTATTCCAAATTCTGGTTTATGTCTGAGCGAGAAATCCAGCTCAAACTGCCACACCCTCTCACACCTCAAAGTCCAAAGCCAACCCAAAATTTGGAAGACTACAAAGTTTGGAATTGAAATAGTCATCAAATGTTAGACTTGCAAAAGGGTGGTTGCCAATAAAATGTCTATGTATAATCATGTTCTTAAATGTATTAGGAAGTGCAGAAAGGGATAGCACTTAGGAGGATGTGTATAAATAATTTTTAAAAAGTAAATATAGAAGATAGGAAAGCAAAGAACAACAAATTAAGAGGGAGGAAAAAGAAATAGGCATTAGCTCATTACAGGATACCTTGTGAGAATGGAGGAGAAAGTAGAAACTGGTATTGCATGCAGTACAGGAGATTTGGTGCTAGTTTTGCCTTAACTTCTGGAAGTAAAATTAGTGTTCAGCTTTGAACTGAAAACATTTTTTTTCTGTTGTCACCAAGTATTCAATTAAATAGTAGGTAATAGCTGACAATGCCACATATATAGAAAGGTATCTGCAATGTTTTTATCATACATCTAGCACTGCTCAGCTTTTTTTCAAAAAAAGTTTATACTATAGGTTAATATAAAACATTCAAACACATTATTTGAACCACCTACAGGCTCCCAGTTTCACTGTTGAGAATGCTGTCTTGCTTTTACCATACCCCTTCAGAAAATTACACCTTTGACTATTGTCCTGGGTTGAGCTAGCACAGAAGATATTTTACCCCAAAGGAGTAAAAATAAAAACACCTGTTATGGTTTAAGGTTTAGCTTAATTTTTGTGTCTAACTGTAAACAAGGAATAGGAACTTTCAAGAGACACTGAATTACAAAAGGGAAAAAAGGTAAATAGTTTGCTATTGGATGCAAAGAGAATAACAAAGATAGATCTATATGATTCCATTTGGGTTTTGGAACAAAAAGACAGTAAATAAACAACTCTTCTTTCTTTCTTTTTTCTTCTACTCTGCCCTAGTGAGAGCACACTTGGAATATTGGGCTCCTCAGTTCAGCAGAGACAGGGACCTGCTGGAAAGAGCCCAGTAGAGAGCCATGAGGATGACTGGGGGAGGTGAGCACCTCCTCCATGGAGAAAGACTGAGAGCCCTGGGGGTGTGCAGCCTGGAGAAGAGAAGGTTGAGAAGAGATCTGAGCAATGTGTACAAATACCTGAGGGGTGGGTGTCAAGTGGATAGGGCCAATCTCTTTTCAGTGGTCAGCAGTAGTATAATGAGGAGCAACAGCTACAAACTGGTTTCACCTCAAGAGGAGGAGAAACATTTTCACTGTGAGGGTGACAGAGCACTGGAACAGGCTGCCCAGAGAGGTTGTGGAGTCTCCTCTGGAGACTTTCAAGACCTGTCTGGATGCATTCCCATATGAAATACCCTAGGGGATCCTGCCTTGGCAGAGGGCTTGGACTTTATGATCTCCGGACGTCCCTTCCAACCTCTAAGGTTCTGTGATTCTGTCCTTGGTTTCAGTCTCCTTGCAACTTTCTGCTTCACCATGCTCCCCTTATCTTTGTCCGAACCTTTGTTGGTACAAACCATCTGGGAAGTAATGGGATAGGGAGAGGAGGAAGCAGGTCCAGTTGCTGGGAACCCTTCTGAGTTTTGTCCTGGGGGGCAAGGTTGAGGAACAACTCAGGGGGATCCCCGTGAGGGTCCTTTTGTTATTCCTAAATTGTACATAATTGTAATATATTTTTGTACATATGCATTGTACTATATGCTTGTAAATTTAGCTTGCTGTAAATATATTGCTTTGTTTGCTTTTAAGCCACCTGAGCTGGTCTGGTAAATTTACTGGGCGTAACTTCTGCTTCTGAGTGACACACCACTGGACACTCAAACTTAGCCCATAATTAAGAAAAGTGAGAGATCTGAAAGAGGAAGAAAATTGACCTGCTGAAGTTGTTATGAACTCTCAGGACCAAACAAAAAGAGAATGGATCTAAAGACAGCAAAGGACTATACCTATTGGAGCCATTTAACTAGCAAGGTAGAGAGGTCAAATGACTTGGACTCAAGACAGAAGTATTCAAAAGGTAACGACTTCCTAATTTCAAATTGTATGGAGAAGCCTAGGGTCTAAAGAGCCATCATTCATCTAATGCTCTTAAAGGAAAGAAGCTGAAATGACTGTCTGAAAAGAGAAATAATTGTATTAGTATAATAGTAAAGACTCATTTATCCTTCTCTCTACCTAATTCTACAACCTCTGAAAAAAGCTCAACAAGAAAACCCCCTCAAATCTCACCACCAATAAAAGAGAAATTAAATGGGAGTTGTATCTGTTCTTATATTAAAGATATACATAGCAAAATAAATATTTTTTCAGTGTTAAATAATAAGAACTCTTAGTCCCTACACTAAATATAAATTTAGTGCTTTCCAGTGGTGAATCCAGAGGAAGAAAAAGGAAGGCAACCACAGGAAACCTTGAGTCTCCCATATCCTCCAGCAAATAAAGCCACGACGTCCATATAAAAGCAAGTATATGCATCAAACATCAGCACTGTAATTCTATAAGGACTCAGGACTATATCCTTAACATCATTATGTGGAAGGAGTGTTCCTAAATTTTGCAATAATTGCAGGCTCAAAATATACTTTGCAATACAATGAAGGAATGAGGATGAAGCAAGGCTAGAGACTGTCTCTATCTTGACTGCAACCTGGTTGAGAACACAGATTCCAGTATATTAAAAAAAGCCAACACATAAATCAATGTGGGGCACAAAGTAAGGAGACTTCTTTGTGCTGCTACTGGCTAACATGGAGCAAGCCACTAAGTGCAAAACCAAAAAAGGCCTTACAGGAAGTGTTTTTTTATGGGACAAAAAGGTAATAAATCTCTCACAATTGCTGTTTGGCAGAGTCGTTCAGCCTGGAAAGATAATAAAATGATAATAAAAGATAATAAATCCACTGTCCATGGGTCACTGCCAATGTCTTGTGCCATGTCACTGTCATGTGCCACCTGCTTAACTTCACACTAGTACCAAAGTGTCCTAGTGATTAGAATATGTTGTTGCACCAAATATCTTACATGTCACCTGATACAAAACCATTTACATTAGAGTTGACTGAATCTCCTTACTGTTAATTTAAGGCCCTACTCCATGACGATATCTGAACACTCTCCTTTAAGGACCGTTTTATGGTACTCAAACCCAGAGAACTCAAGCAGCTAGTGCTGTTAGAAAATGTGGATTCATGTTTAACTTAAAGACAGGTGCAATTACTTGGTGAACTACAGATGCTGCTTCTCCCACTTCTGATTCACTAAATTATTCAGGTGCAGTCAAGCAGTTCCAATGACAAAGCTTAACCCTCTACACACAGCAGTCAAGAAATTGGGTCCTCACCTGGGATAAGGATTCAGCATTCTTTCAAAACATTAACAGTAGTATTTCGTATCTTAGGCAAGTAGCACCCGCTTGGATACAAGCAACTTGCAGTTCTAGTCTATCTTGCTCTTTTTAGCTGGACCACCTCAGTAGTTTCTTCCAGAAAAGGATCAAAACTCAAATTCCTTTTTTTCTCTCATGTGAAAAACAGAAGTTAGTTCCATAATTTAAATGACTCCAGGCTTAAAATGCAGATGATAGGAGTGGAATGTAAGGTTTTTCTCAGTGTCTTTTTGGGGATATCTATCTAAACCTATCTTTTTATCTAAAACCTGGTAATTTACTGTTTACCATTGACTCTGGAAACAGCTTGATGCTCTGCCTCAACACCAGAATATTCTAGAATTTGGCTGGAGACTTCCCGCATTTAAGTTTCTAATCTGTGAAGCATAGATGACAAAACTTCTTAATGTAATAGTTTTAACTATAGTTCTGTAAATCTGCATCTGTCATAGAATGGTTTAGGTTGGAAGGGACCTCAAGGATCATCCAGTTCCACCCCCCTGCCATAGGCAGGGACACCTCCCACTAGCAAAGGTCACTCAAGGCCTCCTCCAACCTGGCCTTGAACACCTCCAGGGAGGGAACATCCACAATCTCCCTGGGCAACCTGTGCCAGTGTCTCACCACCCTCACTGTAAACAACTTCCTCCTGACATCCAGTCTAAATCTCCCCTCTGCCAGTTCAAACCCATTGCCCCTTGTCCTGGCATTGCAAGACCTTGTCAATAGTCACTCCTCAGCCTTCCTGTAGGCCCCCTTCAGATATTGGAAGGCCACTCTAAAGTGTCCTGGAAGCCTTCTCTTCTCCAGGCTGAAGAGCCCCAACTCTCTCAGCCTGTCCTCGTAGGAGAGCTGCTCCAGGCCTCTGACTGACCCTTTGGGTCTGTCAGAGACCCAAACACTACAGTAGGAACATTCTAATAAATAGATTGTCACAAGGGATTTCATTTCCATTGCACCCAAAATTCAGTAAACCAGAGATCTCCCCTAAGTGCAGATGGAGCTATTACAGATTGCTGTGATGATTCAGAAAATACTGATAAGGTAAATAAAAAAGCATCTTTTCCAGAGCTGATTGTGCTGCTCTCTACCATGAACATCATGAACCTCTTTACACTAAGTTTCCTCTAAGGTGGTGTCCTAGATCTGAGCCATGAGCTGCCCAGGGAGAACGGACAGAAAAGATATTTTACCCCTTCCCAATGGAGTAAAACACTAAAGTTCCACACTTGACTGGAAGTTTAAATGGAAATCCTATTTACAAATGCATACAAAAAGGTATTCAGGTAAAAGGAATACATACACAAATTAGACTCAGTGCTCCACCTGGGCCTACCAGGACAAAACCTTCCAGAGCCTTCTAAAAACCTCTTTCCCACTCAGCAGGTGCAGGAGCAGGCCAAGCTGCATCTCCCACCACCAGACCCAGGCCTGTTGAGGCCTTAATGCCTCCCACTAGGCCTCAAGAGGCCCAGTGGTGCAGCTAGAAATGAGCTGCCAGCCAGGGCCGGGAGAAGGCCTCTCCCCAGTCAAACAAGAGATAATGGCATGTGAGAGCAGAGAGAGAGCCTAGAATTGGCTGTGCACTCCCTTAAAGGGGGAGATACAGGAACATGGAATAGCAGCATACAACATCCTGGGACAGGCTGCCCCTCTCCCTGGGTCTCTCCAGTCTCTGAAGGACTTTATGGTTATACCAATGAACTCTTAATTTCCCTTAAACCACAACAGGTGGTTAACAGCAGGCTGCTCAGTAACAGTTCTGCTGCTCTTGAAAGGATTTAACCCATCGGGTCTGCAGGCTCATTTGCATGTATCTGTGTTACGTGTTTGCAGACACAACTGTCCAGTTCTTTTAAAGAACTGCCAAGCATTTAAAGGCTATACGAGCTTTGCTTTGTAAAATCTCATATCTAAAACATCTGAATGACACATTGTTTAAATGACTCTTGCTACACAGACACTAATAGGTCTAGACAATGTCTTTGCCAAAGCAGACTGGATGTATTTCTTTCATGCCACAGCGCCTGGGCTAAAAACTGTAATTACATGATGACCTTAATCCACTTCCTCTCACATTCAGATGAGCAGCTTTAAATTCAAAATTATTTCATCTTCCCATAGCAACCAGGCAGTCATGCCTGATATACCTTTTTGGTTGTGTAATTAAACCCCTGGCTACTATTGTGCAATATAGCAATTCAAATACACAAAGTGTAAATAGATGAGCATGGTACACAGTGTACCTTCAGTCTTTGCAGATCACTCCTAAATCAATTTGTCTTGAAGGAAAAAGATATGAAAGGAAATTTTCATGCCTAATGAATTTTATTCAAGAAGAAATTATTACTACTACTACTAATAACAATAAAATATGTGCTTCATGAATCACCTTGTGCTATTAAGGAGACCAAGCAAGTAAAAAGAAGCTACTAACAGTAAAACGAGCTGTAAAATGTGTTGTTACAGCTGAATTTCTTAGAGCTCTTTCTTTCTTAGAGTTGTCTTTTTCCCTTTCCTGACAGAAATACCTGCCCATGAAGTCAAAATGATCACAGAAATTATTAGAAATCTAGCTGCCTTGTTTAGGTGCATCTACATCAAAAAGCCCTACAATCTAGCTCTAAATAATTGCTTTTAAAAATCAAATACATCATTCATACAGATCATATACAGAGGTGAATGGGTGGAGGGGATAAAAGCAAAAGCTGTTTAGAACTCTTTAAATTCCTGATGTCCTATGGATCTAGTCCTAGGGCAGAGCCTTTTAATTCTGTAGAACACACAAACAAAATCCATCAACACTTACAATTTCCACCAGAAGCAAGCACCTTAATTTGATCTCTGGCTACAATGTTGATTTTGAACAATGAAGGCCGGTGGGAGTTTTACATATTTCAGGTCAAACTGAACAGAACACAAGTATTTACTGGGAAAAAAAAATAATATATATATATATATAGACTCTTAAACAGATAAGTGGTTATTACCATGAACCATAAATTACACAGCTGCAACTTTTTTGAAATAGATTTCCTACTCTTTGTGTTTTTCAATAAGCTTTCTCCTGCTTTCTACATTCAAGTTAGTGTAGCAAGAGAAAACAAAGAAGAACAAATTTCTGATCAGCTGACATGGTCTCCTGGATTAAAGGAGACCACAATTTTCAGGACTGCCAACTTACAATTCTGCAGGTATAATTCTAGAATACAGTAATTACAAACAAAATGGAGAGAAGCAGTCACTAATTTTGAAGCCAGTATTTCAATCATAAAGTCACTGCATATAGCGCACATTATATGTGATTCGGAGAGATCTTGTAGATACCTTCCAGTATCTGAAGGGGCCTACAGGAAGGCTGGGGAGGGACTATTTAAAAGGTCTTATAAAGGACAGGACAAGGGGCAATGGGTTTAAACTGGCAGAGGGGAGATTTAAACTAGATGTTAGGAAAAAGTTCTTTGCAGTGAGGGTGGTGAAACACTGGCACAGGTTGCCCAGGGAGATTATGGATGCTTCCTCCCAGGAGGTGCTCAGCGCAAGGTTAGATGAGGCCTTAAGTGACCTGTTCTAGTGGGAGGTGACCCTGCCTATGGCAGCGAGTTGGAATTGGATGAACTTCGAGGTCCCTTCCAACCTAAACTATTCTATGATGGAATGGGCTACCTGGGGAGGTGGTGGAGTCACCAACTCTGGAGGTGTTTAAAAGGAGACTGGATGAGGCACTTAATTCTATGGTTTAGTTAATTAGAAGGTGTTACGTGATAGGTTGTACTCAACGATTTTGAAAGTCTTTTCCAACCTGCTCAATTCTGTGATACACTTCCGCATACATAATGTAAAACGTTGAAGAAAATCTGCTTATATTTGCCAAAATTCAGCCATTTCTATTTTTCCAGCCCTCTCCTCCTCTCTAAGAAGTTACTTCTTCAACAAGACATAATATTGCTAAGAAGGTGGATGGAAGGAAATCTCATTTTTGAAAAAGCACTAAAACAAGGTCCCTTGAACAAGTACCAGACAGTAAAGAGAAAATTCAGAACTTTGGAAACACGTGGCAGTACTTAACCTCTGAAATAAAATAAAAACTGATTTTTACCATATTTGGGGCTACTGAGGTTTTGAAAATATTTCATGCCTTACTTGCTGTAAGTTATTTAATCTCAGTGAGGCAGCACAGAAGAAATCAGCATAATCATTTTATGGCAAATTGACAGAATAATTTGATTTAACTACTTTGCACTTTGTTATTCGTCCTTTTTTTTTGGTTGGTCACTTTCATAATGACTAGTCAGTCAGCTCTTGAGCTGCAGGTATTTCAGTAACATACTCTAATTAAAGCAATTTTCATGCTTTGCTGTTACACAAAGAAACCCAAACCCCTCCAGTGGTCAAGAACAGAGTGACATTAATAGAACTTCCCAGACTGACTTCAAATTCACAAACCCACGTCAGATGATAGCCTCAGGAAAATTAATCTCCCTCTGATACATATATTATTGTTTCAAAGTGAAGTTTTCAGACTGAAAAATATATGCATCAGATTCCTCATCAACCCTGACCAACTCAACTACTAAGAAGTTCAGTTGTTTTATTTCATAGATCCTTGAAGAGGTAAGAAATTCTATGTAAGTTTCACTTTGAAGAGTCCACCTTTGATAGAAGGCCTTAAAAGCAGTCTGGGAGCTTAAATTTAGCACTGTAGGTCAGTGGGGGGAGACAATATTATGTAAGTACATTAGCTGTCAGTTGCAACCCAAAGAAATACTTTAGTTCATCACATACTGAACAACATTTTCAGCAATATCTGTGCTGTAAAATCATTTGAGCTTGCTTTTTTTCCCCTCAATGCAATAATTATATCTATCCTTATCCAATAATTATATCTATCCTTCTTTATTAAGAAAAAGCAGAACAGATTAGTACAAACAACCTAATTAAGCACACAACTTTCATAGAGGGTAATTGTTGAAGGACTCAAACCCCATCGTAATTTATGCTATCCTTGCACAGTTACCATGCTTTGTGAATGAATAGAATCTTCTACCTCTAAAAAGCAGACAAAATGTTAATTCTACTGATATAAAGTCCATAAGCTGCCTTGTTTAAACTCTGAAGAGTACTGTCATAGAGGGTCAAAATGGGCCAGATTAGGCCTGAACATGTCCTGGCTTGCCCAGACATGTTTTTCTGCTCTCCCTCCTTTCCGTTGCTGGGAGAAGCAACAGCAGGAAAGGAAGACAAATGGCCTGGTGCCTCTGGTTCTGTCCAAACTTGTTTACAGGGTACCCACACATGTTCATACACTTGTGTTCTGCCTTGAAAAGGTAAAAGTAAGCCCTGGCTTCACCTAATATGGTTAAGCTTGGCAAAGTACCATTCTGATTGGCTAATCTGTGTCCAAAGGCCCATTAGACTGGATAGGCTATCACTAGACACTGACAAAAAAAGATGAGCAGGTAGAGACAGTGTGCTTGCTGCTGCTGCTGCCACTGCTGTCCTGCCTTATTGTGCTCTCTGCTTCTGGCAGTGCTACTGCCTCGTTGCATCCTGCCACGCTCTGCTGAACTATAAGCTCGCCCTGCTACATCATAACAAACCCTAATGCTTTGGGTGTCTGTCTGGAATCTGCTTCAAGTTTACCAGGAATAGGCACCAAATGCCTCCACACCACAGGCTTGCCTAGCCAGTGTGATGTACTAAGACTGCACATGTGCAAGATGTCCTGACCACAAGTCTTCTGTCAAGATGGGAAG
>VWYK01114473.1:0-25433 GCA_013399775.1 Semnornis frantzii | reverse complement strand
GTGTGTCTGACTCTGTGACTCTGTGACTCTGTGACTCTGTGACTGTCATTCTGTGACTCTGTGACTCTGTGACTCTGTGACTCTGATTCTGTGATTCTTTCCCTCAGGTTCACTGATAAAGTAGTGTTTTTTTAAAGCCCCTCTTCCTCATGTCACAAAATTAGGCACAGAACTCAATTTCTACCTAACCCAAGAACATTTCTCCCTGTCTGGTGAAGGATGATCTCACAAACATCACCCAAAGGCAGCTTGCACTTTGGGTGTCAGAAGCAGAGTATAAAATCTATAATCAGTAGTGGCCAGACTTGATTTGGAGGTTGGGAAGAGGCATGGGGCAGAGCTGGGGGTCCAGCAGTACCCCCAGGATGGCACTGAGGAGCAGGCTGACAGGGTGGGTGGCAGGAGGATGTGGAAAGTGTCACTTAGTGGTGCCCAGATACAGGCTAAGGGGTAAGGGGCATAAATTGGAGCATCAGAAATTCCACCTAAACATTCTGTAATTTGGGGGTGGTGGAGCCCTGGGACAGGCTGCCCAGAGAGGTGCTGCAGCCAAAACCTGCCAGGATGTGCTGCTCTGGGACCTGCCCTGGTTGACCCTGCTCTGGCAGAGGGTTGGACTGGGTAAGTTCCAGAGGTCCTTGCTCGTCTGTGGTTTCTGAATTTCTGGGACTCTTTGGCTTGCAACATTTCCCCTTTGCCCCTGAGGTGCAGAGGTGTGCTGAGCAGCAGCTGTCACCTTCTGTGTGCCCCCTGCAGCAGGACTGAGGAGGCCTCCCTGGTGCCCTGTTGCAGGTCTCAGGGTAGCAGAGCTGGCAGCCTGGCCCTGGGGCTGTGCTGCATCTCCTCACCCTTTATTCAGCTCCACACTTTGCTCAGTCTCTAATCAAACCTCTTTGTCAGGGGTAGTCCCCAAGGCCCCAGTGCTGCAGAGGGCTCCTGTGTGGCCCCCAGGCAGTGTCCTGCTGTGCTTTCAGCAGGGCTGAGTCTGCTGCTTCCCCAGCCAGCTCTGCAGGCTCTTGGAGGGGGAGGAACAGATGGGAACCACCAGCAGGGCTTGGAGAGGAGAAGGCTCCAGGGAGACCTCAGAGTTGCATTTCTATATCCAAAAGGGTCCAACAAGAAGGCTGGGGAGGGTCTGTGGGGATAGGGCAAGGGGCAGTGGGTTGAAACTGGAGCAGGGCAAAGTTAGGTTGGACACCAGGAGAAAGTTCTGCAGAGTGAGAGTGCAGAGAGACTGACACAGGCTGCCCAGGGCTGTGCTTGAGGTCTCATCCAAGGGGCTGACATTCAAGGTCAGGCCTGCTGTGGCCCTGAACAGCCTGATCTAGAATCACAGACTCATAGAATGGTTTGGGTTGGAAGGGAGTTCTAAAGGTCAAGTTGGAGGTGTCCCTGCTGCCTGCAGGGGGTTGCACAAAATGACCTTTGAGGGTCCCTTCCAACCTGATGCCTTCTGTGATTCTGTGACTCCCACCCTGAGGGCAGCTGGCAGAGCTGCAGGCTGGAGAGCAGCACTCCAGGGCTTCCATCTTAACCTCTGTCTCCTTGCTCATGAGTCTAGGGATAGGTTTGCAGCAGTGCACTTCACTGGGCACACTGCTGGCTCAGCACTGCAGCTTGCCAGCTCCAGAGCCCTGCAGGGACCACAGAATGGTCTGGGTTGGAAGCGACCTCCAAAGCTCATCCAACCCAACCCCCTGCACTCAGCAGGGACATTCCCCACTAGAGCAGGTCACCCACAGCCCTCTCCAGCCTCCCCTTGAACATCTCCGGGGATGGGCCTCAATCACCTCCCTGGGCAACCTGCTGCAGTGTTCCAGCAGCCTCCTGCTGCAGAACTTGTTCCTCACAGCCAACCTCAATCTGCTCTGCTCTAGTTTGCAGCCATTGTCCCTGCTCCTGTCCCTGCATCAGCAGGTTTACAGCTGACCACAACCAGACCTCGATGGTCCTTCATGGGATGAACCTGGTGAGTGCAAACTGTCACTGCAGTGTCCTAGAACCTGACTCTGGGAGGAGGAGCTGTTGCTGTCTGATTGTGCTCAGGTAGTGTTGTTTGGATCAGTGAGGAGAGAGAAATCATCTGCATGCAAAGTGCTTCCCTCCTGCACAGCTGCCCGTGGAATGGGGCTGGGAATCCAGGAGATTCCCTGTGCCTGGGATTAGGGAAGTGCCTGGAGACTGCTTGTTGTAAAGGATGCTCTGCATGCTGATGAGAGCCCTGCAGGCAGCAGCAGCAGGCAGGGAAAGGCACTGCTGGAATCTGCTTTCCGTGTGGACGGATCCCAGGGCTCAGCAGCAGCAGTGGGCAGCCCACAGCCTGTGCTGGGTGGGCAGGGGAGGCTGCTGGAGGATGGGGTCGGTGCCTGCAGACACCCCCAGCCTGGGTGGGCTGTGCTGGGGATGTCTGGAGGCAGAGGTGATGTGGCTGTGCCCCCTGCCTATGCCTAGAGCACAAATACTGAGGCAGCAGACAGCAGCCCCTTGCCTGGCTCTCCCAAACCTCCTCAGGGAGCTGCTGCCTGCCCTCCTCATGCTCCTCTGAGCAGCAACTCTCCTGCCACAGATGCAGCTGCCAGCAGACAGGAGGAGAGCCAGCTCCAGCTTCGTGGAATAGCTGGAAATAGCCTTTTGTGGTCCCTTTTTAGCAGCTCATTTGGAGCTGCGACTTGCCAGCAGCACTCCCACAAGCTGTTTATCTCCCTTAGCAAGGCTTTATTGCTGCAAACTGGAGCAGTGAGGCTGCTCTGCCTTGGCAGCACCGAGCAGGGCTGGCAGCAGGGGGGGTGCAGGCAGGCACGGAGAGAGCCTTCAAAGTGCCATCATTAATTCATGCTCACATCCATTGCAGCAACACCTTGGATCCTGGCAGGTGCTGCTGGTGTTAAGCACTCAGAGCAAGCTCAGGGCTCTCTAGGTTAGAGGCTCATGCTCAGCACACTCCATTGGCAAGCACAGCTCCAGGACTGCTCAGCAAAGCAGGAGTGGAGGAGCAGTCCTGGTGTGACTGTCAGAGGGGAGGCTTCTCTCATAGGGTGTGTGGGAGCCCCAAGACATGAAGGACATGGATCTGTTGGAGTGGGTCCAGAGGAGGCCACAAAGACGGTCAGAGGGCTGCAGAACCTCCCCTATGAGGCCAGGAGAGTTGGAGCTGTTCAGCCTGGAGGACAGAAGGCTCCAGGGAGACCTCAGAGCAGCCTGCCAGTGCCTGAAAGGGCTCCAGGCGGGCTGGGGAGGGACTTTGGAAAAGGGCTGGGAGTGATGGGACAAGAGACAATGGCTTGAGCTGGGATAGGGGAGACTGAGAGTGGAGATGAGGAAGAAATTTTTGAGTGAGAGTGGGGAGACACTGGCACAGGTTGCCCCAGGCGGTTGTGGAGCACAGAATCACCCAAAACGTGATCCATGGAACCAGGATCTGAGCATGGAGCCAGGATCTGAGCACCAGGATGGCCACCTCGAGGAGGGGGTGGGTGAGGCTGAGCAGTGGCCATGGAGCTCTGGCTCGGCTTGAGCTGTGACTTGAGGTACCTGGAGCTGCAAGCAGCCCTCCATAGAGACACTTGGCTCTAGTGCAGCCCTTTCCTTGGCACCAAGGAGGTCCTGCAGCCCTTCCCTTGTGCAAGACCCACATGTAGGTCACTCCTCTGTTAGACCTCACCTCCCTTGTGCAAGATCCATGTGTAGCTCACTCCTGTCTCAGACCTCACTCAGACCCATGTGTAGCTCACTCCTCTCTCAGACCTCACTCAGACCCATGTGTAGCTCACTCCTGTCTCAGACCTCACTCAGACCCATGTGTAGCTCACTCCTCACTCAGACCCATGTGTAGCTCACTCCTCACTCAGACCCATGTGTAGCTCACTCGTCTCTCAGACCTCACTCAGACCCATGTGTAGCTCATTCCTGTCTCAGACCCATGTGTAGCTCACTCCTCTCTCAGACCTCACTCAGACCCATGTGTAGCTCACTCCTCTCTCAGACCTCACTCAGACCCATGTGTAGTTCACTCCTCTCTCAGACCTCACTCAGACCCATGTGTAGCTCACTCCTCACTCAGACCCATGTGTAGCTCACTCCTGTCTCAGAGCTGTTTCCAGCTGATGAACTCTGCAGGTTTTGCTTCATGGTGCTGTGCTGGAGCTCTGCTGCTGCACAAGTGCTGCCTTTCCTGGTGAGCTAATTGCAGAGGCACTAATTTGCTGGTGATTAATGACAAGCCCACCACCCTGACCTTCCTACCTCCTGTCAACAGGGGGAAAAACCCCGGAGCAGAGCTGCAGATTAATTAATTCCCTCAAGTGGAGTGGAAAGTAATCAGAGTGAAATCAGATCAAATGCAGGACTCAGGGGCTGGCAGGAGGATGTGGCAAGTAACATGTAAATGAGAGATGCTCCAGTTCCTGCTGGGTCGGGAGGGGCACTGAGACTGAGCTGATGCCCCAGGAAGGGCTGGCACAAGTGTTTGCAAATGCAGCAGGTGAGACAGCAAGGAGGGTGGCACCCGGGCTGGACCTGCCCTCCTGGGGCACACGGCCAGGCCCCCACATTGGACTGGAGCTTGGGTGTCAGTGACGTGGTGCCAAGCCTGGCACAGCTCAGCAGGGAGCTCAGGGCTTGGCCTCTGCCCTGCCCACAGCCTGTCCCCAAAGCTGTGTTTGCTTTGCTGCAGGCTGCATTGCAGCACCACCACAGCTGGCTGAGAGCTGCCATCAAAAGCTGCAGGCAGCAAACCTCTGTGGCTCCAGATCAGTCACTTGGTGATTCTCAAGTTGCTTCCCCTGGCAACCCCAGGGGAACCCCAGGGAAATGCCAGGGGGACCTGAGGGGGACCCCAGGGAAACCCCAAGGGAACCCCAGAGAAACGCCAGGGGGACCCCAGGGGGACCCCAGCCCAGTGCAAGGCTAATGGGGGCCCTGGAGGTTACCCTGCCAAGTCTCCAGCTGTAGGAAAGCTGCAGGTCCTCCAGGAGCATCTGTTCCACCTTGAGAAAACATGTCCTGCCCTCCCTTCCTGCACATCAGCTCCCTAGCAGGGCAGAGCTGAGCCTCACAGCTCGCTGATGCTGGGGGGCTCCAGCAGCCTCCCAGGTCCCACAGCACCACAGGCTTGTGCCACCATAGCAGGCACCTGAGCCCTCTGTCCTGTGTCCAAGGAAAGCCTGGATGGGCACTTAGGGTTCATTGGATTGGCCAGGGCTGGGTGCTAGGTTGGACTGGATGAGCTTGGAGGTCTCTTCCAACCTGGCTGATTCTATGATTCTACTGCAGCCCTGCCCAAGCCCACCACTGCTCAGCTTCCAACAGCCCTCAGCCAGGGCAGTGCCCCCCGGCGCCCTCCCCAGCCCAGTGTCACCTCACATTATGGATGGGACCCTGAGCCCTGCAGCTGTGACCTCAGTGAGGCAGCAGGTGACACAGTGGCAAACAGCTTCTGACAGGATGCTGCAGGAAAGGCTCTCAGAGAGCTGGGATTGTCTGCAGTAGCTGCAGATAAAGAGGTAGTTGGCAGCACAGAGGGAGGTCACCAGCCAGGGCTGCTCTGGGGGGTCAGCAAGCAGCGAGTCCATAAAGCACCAGGGAAAGTTCTCTGGCTTTAGGCTGAGGCTGTGGGTCAGGGAGAGGCAGAGTGAGCTGGCAGTGCAGCCTTGGGTGGGGAAGGCTGGCCTCAGGTGGGCTGCCTTGGCAAAGGCTTGGCCAGCAGCTCCAGGGAAGTTGCTTCTCCCCCTGCTCAGCACTCCAGGAGCCACCCCTGTGCCCAGTTTTGGCCACCCTGCTGCATGAAAGGTGCCAAGTCCAGTGGAGGCAGCCAAGATGGTCAGGAGCTGAAGCACCAAAGGAACCAAAGCTGTTGAGCCTGCAGAAGGGAGAGGTGCATGAAGCCTAACTGCATCTTCCAGGACCTTGAGTGGAGCTTTTCAAGGAGGAGGCAGAGCCTGCAGGGAAAGAGCAGGGGACACAAGGACAGCATCCAGCCGGGTGTGACACAGAGCACCACAGAAGTGCTTGGAAGAGAGCCCTGGAGCCACTTGCCTGGAGCTCACAGCACCACTGCTGCTGCTGAGCCACTGCCACTGCAGCACAAACAAAATCCTCCCTCTGAGGGTGGTGTGGCCCCGGGACAGGTGCTGAGGGAGCCTGGGGGGCCTCTGGGGGGGCTGTGGCCTTTGAGGCTTTCAGAGCTCAGCCGGAGAAGGCTCTCAGCAGAGTAATCTGACACTGGGATGTAACAGCAGCAACCACAGAGCCCCAGCGGCTGTGGTGGTGAGCTGTTGGTGGGATGGAGCTGAGGGCTCAAGGACACCTCCTGGGGGACTGCAAAGGCAGACACAGCCATGGAAGGGTTGGAGAGAGAGGCAGGAGCAAACCTGCAGCCTCATCACTGCTCCTGCATGCTGCTCAGGGCCTCACTGGCACACTTGCTGCCTTAGGTGCCCTGGGGACAGAGATGTGAAGGGTCTGGAGAACAGCAGTGGCTGAGGGACCTGAGGCTGGTCTGAAGAAAAGGACTTCACAGCTCCCTGGCAGCAGGCTGCAGTGAGGTGGGGTTGGGCTCTTCTGCCTATCTAAGGTGGTAGAAGGAGAGGAAATGTCCTGAAATTGTGCCAGGGGAGGGGTAGATTGGAACAATTCCTTTGCTGCAAGAGTGGTCAGGGATTGGCACAGGCTGCCCAGGGAGGTGGTGGAGTCCCCATCCCTGGAGGTGTTCAAGATGTGGCCATGGCACTTGGGGGCATGGTTTGATGGGCATGGTGGGGATGGGTTGATGTTGGACTGGATGACCTTAAAGGGCTTTTCCTAGCCAAACAATTCTGTCATCCTGTGTGGGAGTTCACTGTGGGGACCCCTCAGGGGCAGGACAGGGTGGTGGCAGCAGGCAGGGGGGAGCACTTCCATCAGGCAGCAGACAGGCATGAAGCTGAGGAGAGAGGCACAGGCTGGCACAGCTGGGAACAGGCAGAGTCCTTTTGCCACCTCACCTGCTCTGCCACCCTCAGTGGTGTGCAGCAATCTGCTTTCTGTGGACAGAGCAGAGAGAGCTCAGCCTCTGAGCCAGGTGCCGCCCTGGGGATGCCCTGCCACAGGGGCAGAGGGGGACAGAGGACTGCACAGCACCCCTGACCTACTGGCTCCTGGCACACTGCCTGCTGACCTGAGGGCAGGAGCCAGCCATGACCTATGCTGCTCTCTGAGAAGCCTCACCAAGGATGTGCTGTCTGCTAGGTGACTTCACCTGGAATGCTGCAGGAGGTCTCTGGAAGGGATGCAGAGAGCCAGCCCCAGAGCTGGACTCTACCCAGGGCATATGGAGGAGGGGAGAAGGGCTTGGGATCCAAGATGGCAGTGCCCATGCCCCCCATCCAGCTGGATAGTGAGCCATGGCAGCCAAAGCTGCAACAAGCTCATCCTCAGCTGCCTTCCATGAGCAGAGGCAGACACCTCAGGGGGGTGTGTGGCTATGGTGGATCCTCTTCCCCTCCTACAGGGTAGCCTTCTTGCTGGCCTACCCTTCTGAAATGCCTGCCCAGCAGCGTGGGCAGTGTGGGGAGCAGACAGGAGGGGCTGGGTGCACTCGTGTGGCCACCATCTCCTTGCAACTGTGTGGCTGGGTTGTGGTTGTGAGCAGCTATGGGCTGCTCAGGAAGGGCAGAGCAGTGAGGTGAGGTGGTGGAGTTGGTCTGGATGTGCAAGAGCAACTGGGATGGGTCAGGCTCTGCCTAGACAATGTGATGGAGCTCAAGCAGGGCAAGTGTAGAGCCTTGTGCCTGGGGGGGCACAGCCCCTGCACAGCACAGCAGGAAGGGGGGCTGCTGGCAAGCAGCTCTGTGGAGAAGGGCCTGGGAGTCCTGGTGGACAAGAAGCTCACCACAAGCCAGCAATGTGTACTTTGAGCCTGAGGTGCATTAAGAAGAGTTTGGCCCTCTGGCTAAAGGAGGTTCTCCTGTCCCTCTGCTCTGCCCTAGTGAGGCTGCACCTGGACTACTGGGCTCAGTTCTGGGCTCCCCAGTTCAAGAGAGACAGGAAATTACTGGAGAGAGTCCAGCAGAGCTCTCAAACATCACTGGAGCATCAGTGTGAGGAGAGGCTGAGAGCCCTGGGGCAGCCCCAGAGGGGATCTGACCATAGCTGATCAACAGCTAAAGGATGGGGGGCAAGAGGATGGCACTAGACTCTCCTCAGTGGTGCCCAGTGACAGGATAAGGGGCAGAGCACAAACTGGAACCTAGGAGGTTCCATCTGAACATAAGGAAGGACATGGAAGTGTTGGAGCCAGTGCAGAGGAGGCCAGCAAGATGCTGAGAGGGCTGCAGCAGCTCTGCTGTGAGGACAGGCTGAGAGGGTTGGGGCTCTGCAGCCTGCAGAGGAGAAGGCTTCCAGGAGAGCTTGGAGTGGCCTTGCAGGATCTGAAGGGGGCTGCAGGAAGGCTGGGGAGGGACTATTGCCAAGGGCTGGGAATGGCAGGACAAGGGGAATGGGTTTGAAGTGTGAGAGGGGAGATTGAAAGTGGATGTTAGGAGGAAGTTGTTTGCAGTGAGGGTGGTGAGACACTGGCACAGGTTGCCCAGGGAGGTCGTGGAGCACAGAATCACCCAACCTGATCTTTGATCTTTGATCACATTGGGTGATTCTGTGCTCCACAACCTC
This sequence comes from Semnornis frantzii, assembly GCA_013399775.1. NCBI lineage: Eukaryota > Metazoa > Chordata > Aves > Piciformes > Ramphastidae > Semnornis > Semnornis frantzii. The sequence continues at coordinate 16,787 of VWYK01114473.1, read as the reverse complement.
CCTGGGCAACCTTTGCCAGTCTCTCCCCACCCTCCCTCTCAACAATTTCTCCTTCATCTCCACTCTCAATCTGCCCCCCTCAAGCTTCCATCCATCACCTCTCATCCTGTCACTTCAAGCCCTTGTCCCTCCCAGCTTTCTGGTGCCCCCCTTCAGGCTGTCCAAGCAGATGCTCTGCTCTGAGGTCTCTGTTGCAGGTGCAGGAGCTGGGCACTGCTCAGAGGGTTGAGGTTATCACTGGGTGCTGGTCAGTGAGTGCCCTGCAGGCCACACTGTCCCTGCCCATGCTCCTGCAGTAGGGCTGCAGGGTGATGGAAGCTTCCCAAATGGGAAGCCAACCCTCATTTCCTTGGGAATTAGCTCCTGCTGCCCTGCTCTCTCCTAATTGTCTCTATTACTACTGCAGATAAAGCTGAGATCAATAGAAACCAAAGTCTGGAGGCTGGGAAAGTCACAATTAATTAATTATCTCTCTCTTGCATGCATCCTCCATCTGCTGATAACCAAACAAGACCAGCTGGGCCTCACTCAGACCCTGTGCTCCCTGCCTGATGGCATCCAGGAAGGTTTTGCAGAGAGCTGAGGAGTGCATCTCAAGTGATGAAGGCAGAGGGGCAGCCTTTCCTGTGCCACAGCAGCCCTTGCAGTTGCTTCACCTCTCCAGGACAGGCTGCACCACTGCTCCCAGGGTAGCAACCATCCCTCAGGCTCTGCAATGTGTCAGAAGGAAAAACCTGGAAGGCAGCAGTGCTGAGACAGCCTCTGCCAGGGCCCATTGCTGCCTGTGGGTTGTGACTGAACAAGGCTGAGAAGGGCCAGGAAGTGTCTCTGAGAGCCTTCAGCAGGCTTTGGCATGCTCCCTGCAGCCTTCTCTCTGGGAGCTGGAGAATGCAATGAGGTCTGCCCTCAGCCTCCTCTTCTCCAGGTTAAACAACCCCAGGTCCCTCAGCTGCTCCTCCCCAGACCCTTCCCCACCCTCAGTGCCCTTCTCTGGATACAACCCAGCAACTGAAAGAGGAAGGGGCCAAAAGTGCACCCAGTAATGGTGTTCAGAGAGAAGAAACTCCTCCCCCTGAAGAGCTGGGCACAGCAACCTTGCAGACGAGACAAGCCATGAACTTCAAGGGCACCATCCATGGCTGTTTTCCATGCCCCAGGCCCAGTCCTGCTCCCTCCCTGCTGTGCACTCCCTGAAGTGTTTCTGTCATGTTTGCAGGCACTGAGCTGACCCTGAGCACCTTTCTGCATGCCTGGGGTCCAGGTGAACTCTGCAGGGGGTGATGCAAGGTGCCTTAGCCTGGCATCCCATCTGCATTCTCCTTGCAGAGCTGCTCTCTGCAGCTTTGATATCCTTCCCTGGGATGTGGGTGCTGCTAAATTGAGAACTGAAAAAGAGCTACTCAGGTGCTGTGCTGAATTTCAACACCTCCTTCCCTTTCCACCCTGTGCCAAGGACCTGCCTCAGTCCTTCTCAGAGACCTTTGCAGGTTGTGGCTGGCACAGAACTGCTTTGGATCAGCTCCACAATGCCCTGTGGAGCCCTTTCCAGCACAGCAGCTCCATGCCTGGGCCATCCCCATGGATAAGGAGGAAATTTGGGAGTTCCCTGTCTTCCTGTGGGCACAATCTGGGCTCTTGTCCAGACCCTTTAGGGACAAGCTGAGGCTTTGTGCCACCCTAACCATACCTCTTTCCCTGGGCAAGGCTTCCCCAGCAGTATCAAGCTGATTCCTTCTGCTCTCCTGTACTGGTTTGGTGTCTGATGGAGATGTGGGATGCAGGCAGGACTTGGATGGAGTTTCAGTGTGCCCAGCCAGGCTTGCCCTGGACTTTCCAAGCTTCTTCCAGGGCAATTCTCCTCTTCTGCAGGCCTCAAGCACATTCAGCATCTTTCATTACAGAAACTATGCCTGAGAACATTAGATGCAGCTGCTCCCTACACCATCTCTGGTGCTGCCTTGACCTTTCTTTCTGCCCAGATCTGCTGATCCTTGATTGCTTCATCCAGGTCCTCTAATGTCATAGAATCACAGAATCACAGAGCCAGGCAGGTCAGAAGAGAGCTCCAAGCTCCCCCAGCCCAACCTAGCATCCAGCCCTACCCAATCACCCAGACCCTGGCACTAAGTGCCCCATCCAGGCTTTGCTTCAACACCTCCAGGGATGGGCACTGCACCACCTCCCTGGGCAACCCATTCCAATGCCAATCTCTCTCTCTGCCAACAACTTCCTCCTAACACCCAGCCTGAGCCTGCCCTGGCACAGCTTGAGGCTGTGTCCTCTTGTTCTGTCCCTGGCTGCCTGGCAGCAGAGCCCAACCCCAGCTGGCCACAACCTCCCTTCAGGGAGCTGCAGAGAGCAATGAGCTCTGCCCTGAGCCTCCTCTCCTGCAGGCTGCACACCCCCAGCTCCCTCAGCCTCTCCTCACAGGGCTGTGCTCCAGGCCCCTCCCCAGCCTTGCTGCCCTTCTCTGGGCACCTTCCAGCACCTCAACATCTCTCTTGAATGGAGGGGCCCAGAACTGGACACAGCACTCAAGGTGTGGCCTGAGCAGTGCTGAGCACAGGGGCAGAAGAACCTCCCTGCTCCTGCTGCCCACACTGCTCCTGATCCAGGCCAGGATGCCATTGGCTCTGCTGCCCACCTGGGCACACTGCTGCCTCATCTTCAGCTCCTCTCTCCCAGCACCCCCAGGTCCCTCTCTGCCTGGCTGCTCTCCAGCCACTCTGTCCCCAGCCTGCAGCACTGCTTGGGGTTGTTGTGGCCAAAGTGCAGAACCCTGCCCTTAGCCTTGTTCAGTCTCATCCCATTGGCCTCTGCCCACCCATGCAGCCTGCCCAGGTCCCTCTGCAGTGCCCTCCTGCCCTCCAACAGCTCCACTCCTGCTCCTAGCTTGGTGCCATCTGCAAACTCACTGATGCTGGACTCAATGCCCTGCTCCAGACAATCAGTAAAGATATTGAACAGGACTGTGCCCAGCACTAATCCCTGGGGCACACCACTGGTGCCAGCTGCCAACTGGATGTGGCACCATTCACCACCCCTCTCAGGCCCAGCCCTCCAGCCAGTTCTGGACTCATATCAGAGTGAATCTGTCCATACCCCTCCCTGTCTGGGCATTTTTTGCCCTCCGACATCCAGAGCTACCCTCCCAGAAGGAAACAATGCACCTGGAGCAGGAGGGCAAGGAGAGAGTGCCTGAGCTGAACCAAGCCCAGCTCCCCACAGCCATGGCAGTGGCTGATGTTTGCTGCCAGGGCACATCCATGCCTAGCCCCAGCACTCAGGGAATCCCGAGCCAGGGGAGCTGGTCTGGCAGTGCTGAGCTGGTAGCAAGGAAGAGAGCTGACAGCAGCCATCTCTCTGGGGAAAATCCCAGCTGATCCCAGAGGAAAGTGAACAAAGCCTAGAAAAGGGCAGCACCTCTGCCTCTTTGGCTGGGGGAGCTTCCTCTCTGCCCTCAGTTATGGTGCCAGGTGGGTCAGACCTGGCTGCTCTCACCCTCTGCCTTTTCCTACCGCTTCAGTGCTGCTGCAGGGCAGAGAACCAAGAGGATGAGTCATGAAGGGAAAAATTCCTGAGGAGAAAAATATTTCTGGCCCTGCAGATGGTCACCAGGAGCTGACAAAGAGGTGCTGGCAGGCAGTGCTGGTCCATCCTTTCCAGCCCCTCTGAGGGGTGCTCTGATGCTGGCTGAATGAGGACTCCAGTGCCAGGTTCCCTCCTGCTTGACCCTTTGCTCTGGCATTAGTCTCAAGCCTCTTTGTCTCCTCCCGGCTGCCTGGGAACTGCCTCTCCTTTGTGTCTTTCTGCAGCTCCCAGCTTTCCATGCCAGGCTGGTCACGGGCTGCTGGGGCAGATTTGATGTGCTAACAGAATTGTCACTGCAATCAGCTAATCCCTTTCCATGTTTCAAAGGTGGAGATCTCCTTCCCCGACCCTGGTTGCGTCGGGCCAAGGTCTCTGTGACTCTCCACTCCCCAAATCCTCTTTGCACTGCTGGCAAATGTTGGAGCTGTAGATAATGATGTAAGGAAGATCTTAACACCACCTTGTACGTCCCTGTCCCTGCTGCAAACACTGTGCCTGGTGCATTGTGTGCCTGCATTAGCCACAGACTATTGGGAATCAAATTAGATTAGAGGGAAAAAGAGATATCAACTACCCTTGATCTCTGAGACTTGAGACCAATTGTTTGTGACTAAGATCTCCACTAAGCCTGATTTGAGAGGCACACATAATTTGCCTGGAGTGAAACAAATTAATGGAAAAAGCCTCTCAAATGAGGTAAATCCATTTGGGGGTCTTGGTCATGCTTGTTAGCCTAGAACTGCCTCTGCTATCTTCCAGGATGATAAACCACCCTTGCGGGGCAGCTCTGCAGGGGTCTGAAACCCAAGAGGTGTTCCCAAGTGTGTACAAGCTCTGCATTGCCACCCACTGCAGGAATGCCCTTTCCAGCCCTCTGCCAGCTCTTGGAGACCTACCAGGGTTGAAGTGTGCAGGGAGGCAGCTTCCCCAAGACACAAAGGTGGCAGTGTCCAAATGCAGGAGGCAACAAAAGAAGGAGAGGCTGAGGGGAGACCTCCTTGCCCTCTGCAGCTGCCTACAGGGACGTTGGGGTGAGGAGAGGGCAACCATTAGGGTGCCAAGGGACAGGAGCAGAGGCAATGGTTCCAAGTTGCCCCGGGGCAGGCTCAGGCTGGAGCCCAGGAAATATTTCTGCCCTGGAAGGGTTCTCAGACCTTGGAATGGTCTGCCCAGGGCACTGCTGGAGTCCCCAGCCCTGGGGGTGTTGCAGCACTGTGTGGGGCTGGAGCTTAGGGCCATGGTTTAGTGGTGCCCCTGCAGTGCTGGGTGGGGGCTGGCACTGGGGGAGCTTGGAGCTCTCTGCCAACCTGAGCTGCTCTGGGACTGTGGGATTCTGTGAAATGTGCCCAGACCCTGTCAAGTGAAATGCCAAACCATAATGAACCAGGTTCAGTAACTACAAAGAGTAGTTTGCTGGCAGCTTAAAAATGAAGAATGGAACTTTCCCTGCATGCCAGGAGGCAGGTGGGCACCAGGCTGTCCTCTCTCACAGGTGACAGTGGAGGACCTCCACAGAGAACTGCAATGGAGCCTTTGCTGTGGGGTTTTGCACATCCATGACCAAGATGTTTCCCACCCCAAAAGGGCTTTCCCAGGGAATAAACCTGAGAAGTGCCAGAGGAGATGTTAGAGCAGAGTGCCTGAAGGGTCCCACAGCCAGGGTGTGTGGCACTCAGGCAAGGCTGCCAGAAGCACCAGATCAGCTCCAAACTCCCATGGGCTACCTCAAATTGGTGTGGAAGGTGACAGATGTGACACTAATGCTTGCAAAAGCCTCTCTGGCCAGGGAAGGAGACTCCACAACCTCTCTGGGTAGTCTGTTTTCAGTGTTCCAGCACCCCCAAAGTAAAGAAGTTGAAATGAACCCTCCTGTGTTCTTGTCTGCACCCACTGCCCCTTGTCCTGTGTTACTGGGCACCACCTGGACCCATCCTCCTGATCCTCTACTTTTAGATATTGATAAGCATTGCTAAGACCCAATGCAGCCTTCACAAAGTGACTCAGACAGAGAAGCCCAAGTTGGACATGGTGGGCTCCAAATTAACAATGACCACATGGAGAGGACCTTTCAGCCCCGTGGAGCTCCCTCATAGTACCTTGAAACAAAGCCCAGGAAGGGAAATGGATTAAGGAAAGTCTTGAGAACAGCACAGAAGCTTTGTTGCAGCTGCCATCAGCTCAAGAGGTTGGGCACTTGGCCTTTGCATCCAAACCCCAATGTAAAACATTCTGACTGTGGTACTCAACATCCCAGTTGGGAAGCTGGAGACAGGGCCAGGGGAGTGGTGGGACAGTGGCAGAGGCAGCACAGTGGCAGAGGCAGGACAGCTCTGTGGAGACTGACTGGGAAGAGGAGGGGGATGCAGCCCTGCTGGGTGTGGGATGATGCAGGGCTGGGAGCTGGAAGTGGGAAGGGATGGGTCTCTGGAGGACAGCCCTGCCAAGGGTGGTGGAGTGGCTCTTTGTGTCCTTGTGCTGCAGACTGCAGTGTGCACCCCCAGTTCCCATCCCATGCAGAGTCCAGTTGGCTTTGTGCTGGGTGCTGGGTGCAATCTGCACCACTGCTCCACATGAGACAGGTTGGGCCTGCAGCTGCAGCCTCTGGGATGCTGCACCACGAGTTAAAAAGGGACTGGGAGAGCAAATGCCATGAGCAGGCAACAGTCCAGGACAAATTGATCCACTGAGTTTACTAGAAAATTGTCTCCTTGAGCTGCTCATCTGCTGCTGATTATGAAAATGAGAGAGGGTTTGGAAGACCCTAACAAGCCAGGAGGGAAGGGCTGCTCTCCCCTGTGCTTGGTCTGAAGGAGCAGTCAGGCTCCACTGCCCTCTGGGTTAACTTTGGGTGTGCACTGGCATCGACCCGGCCTGGCAAATATGTTTGCAGCACTCCACGTGACAGTGGCCTGATCCAAGCTGAGTCACTGCTGGCACAGGACAACTTCTCACAGGATGGAAACAGATCCCACTGGGACCTCCTGATGTTCCCTGGGGTCTGGTCCCACCCAACTGAGACCCAAGCCAGGAGGATGCAGCAGGAGAAGACAGATCCTGCCACTGCTGAGCCTGAGCTGCTCGGAGTGAAGTGCAAGGTGTAGCCCAGGAGGTGCTCCCAAACCTGGACCATCTGGCCCTAATCCTCTGGATCTCCACATGGGCACAGCTCCAGCTAAGGAACAGAATCACATTTAAGGTGCAGTTGCCAGGGTTATTTTTACCCTAGTTTAAAAGTCTTCTGTGCTCCTCATTTCTCTCTGCCAGCTGCACCCCAGCACCACTCAGCCTCTCTGCTGTCCCACACAGGATGCAGGTGACAGGCCTGCTGGCACGGAGAGCTGTGCCTCTGAGTCCTGCTTGGCATTCTCTGACATCCCAGCCCTGCTGACTTTGCCAGGTGCTTCACCTTCTCCAAGGAACACAGTGCAGGAAGCCCTCAGTTGCTCTTCTGTCCCTGCCTTAGTGCTGGTCCTCTCCTGCTGTCAGACTCTGGATTCCTCCTTGGTCTCTGTTTTCCCTTCCCCTATGGATACTTCTTTTGTCTCACCCCCAAATCATAACCCCTGACTATTCCCAGTGTGCTCTTCACCTCTGATGTCTCTGTAAAATGCCCTACCCAGGTCTTCTCTTTCTTCCCCAATGTTTTGTCCTCTTCTCAGCTCCTTCCTCCCCACTGCCCCTGACAAATGTTTCCTTCAGACCCTGGAGGTTTTGAAGGCTTTGCTGGGCCTTGACTCTCCATCCTCCCCAGCTCCTGGCTGTGTCCATCTCTTTGGGGCCTCCTCAGGTGCCCCATCAGTACTGGGATAGTTACTCTTTAGAGGGGCAGGGCTGTCAAGAAACACCACGTGAAGGTCAGGCTCTAGCAGATGATCTTCTGGCACAGGCACAGTGGATTTTGGAAACAAACCCTTTTGTTGTTTCAATGCCATAAACTGATCCCTGCCAGGGGCCTCTTGCACTCTTCTCTCTCCTCCACCACCCAGCCAGCATCTCCCATGTTGCTTGTGGCTCTGGTGTGTAGAACCCTATAGGGAAGTGTGAAGACCCCAGGTCATGGGGCTTAGTGCTGGCTGGAAAGGAGGTGTCTGACTGCACAGCTCAAAGCCCCCCACCTGCAAAAAACTGATGACAAAGCCACAAACTGCACCAGGAAAAGCTTTGTCTTGACACTCAGCCTTGCTCCATCTCCTCCCCAGCAAGGGGAGTTGTGGAGTCTCCTCTGGAGATATTCCAGACCCACCCGGACACGTTCCTGTGTGATCTGCTACAGGAGATCCTTCTCTGGACTGGATGAGCTTTGGAGGTCCCTTCCAGCCCCTGGCGTTCTGTGATTCTGTGAACTCCCCACCAGGTCTCTGGCAGGGCAGAGCTGTCTCTTGCCTGGCACAGACATTTTCAGCCCCGAAACTGCCGGGGACGTGTCTGTGGGGGGCGTGTGCCCGGTCCCATCGTGCCGCCGGCACCGCAGCGCATTGTCCCTGGGTGCGGGGCAAGGCTGGAGAGCGGCAGCGGCATCCGACCGAGCCCTCCCGTGCCGGCAGGGAGGAGAAAACCTCCGCAGCGAGCGCAAGGCTGTTTGTTCACAAATAATCCTGACAGCCTCTTGCTTTGTGAGGAAGCTGGGTGGGGGTGGGAGGACTTGAAAAGCAGCTGAACTTGTGTTCGCTGCTGTTTGGAGACGTCTATCAGAGTACAAAAGTTCATCTTTAATAGGAGGGCACCGCGGAGTGCTTAGAGCTGCGGTTTGACACAGATACAGAGCTCAAATGCCTTTGAAGTATCTTCTGATTCCTCATTCTGCCTGAAGTAACTTTAGATTTATGCAGCAGATGGGAAATGGTCCCTCGTTACGTGGCTCTCCACTGCAGCGCTGACTCGGAGATGAGGCAACCTCACTGCATCTGCGCTCCTCAGAAGAGCTCTTAGACAGCTCTTTGGTCTGCAGGGACTCGCAGCTCTACTTTGCATATTTTTTTCCTCCCCTCCCTCCCTGTTTTTCTCTAAAATTAGCCTTGCTAAGTCCAACGTGATGTGAGCATCTTCAAAGGAGAACGAGGGGGAGAAAAGTTTGTCTGCGGAGTGGAGGTGATTTCGTTTCGATCCGTTTGAAAACAGCTCCGTGTGACCGGGGGGGAAGAGCTGCCGGAGGAGTGCCGAGGAATGGCCTCGCCGTGACCCCAGCCTCAAACACGCCAGCTCGGAAGCGCTGCCTAAAAAAGCATCTCCTGCGCCCCGCACCCTCGGGTCCCTGCGCAGGACTTCCCAGGCTGGGGCCGCTCCCCGAGGGGGCTGCAGGCAGAGGTCAGCGAGTGCTGGCGCCGGGGCTGGCTCGGGCGACCGGCGGGGGTGCTGCTGCCAGCCTCCAGGCGCCGTGTGCCAGGCTGCCAGTGGGCACGACCGCCCTGCCCGCACGCAGGGGCCGCTCGCACGGCACCGCGCACCCCGCAGCGCCAGAACACAGCCTCCTCCTCCTCTCCCAGGGCAGGAGCCGACACGGGGCAGCTTTGTGGGCTTCCTTTCTTCACCTGGACCTGACCCCAAGCAGCAGCTTGTCCTCCTCCTCTAGGGGCTTCGGCCCTCCCTCCGTGCAAAGTGAGATGGAAACACAGAGCTGGTGAGGATGGGACAGACCTTGGAGCTCCTCCAGCCCAGCTGCTGGCCCAGAGTTCACCACCCCACCACCCCCCCACCGCTGCCCAGCCACTGCCACTGCCCCACCACTCTCAGCACCACAGGCAGGAGGCTCTGCAACACCTCCAGGGATGGGAGCTCCACCACCAGCCTGGGTCAGTGCCTGGGAACCATTTCTATGAGGAGGTTTTACCTAAAATCCAACCTGAACCCCCCCTTAGTGCAACTTAATGCTGTTCCTCTTGTCCTGTCACCTGTTGCATGTGAGAAGAACCTAACCCCCACCGCTGAAGCCCCTCACTCCCCACCACACATTGCAGGTGCTTATGCCACTTGTTTGAACCCAGCCCTGAACTGGTTTTGTGCCCTTCTTGTTTCACCCTTCCAGGCCAGACCAGGGCTGAGTTCCAGTGACTGCTTCATTCCTGGGCAACTGGTCCCAGCAAAGCACAAACCAGGCTGGCTCTGGGTGCTGGCTGCTCCCAGACATGGTTTGGGCCACTCCTGCACTCCCTCAGGACTCCAGATCATGTCTGAGGGGTGCTGGGCAGGGCAGAGCAATGCTGCCATGCCAGTTCTCAACAGGGAACCAACTGCAGTAACTGAGGTTGTGCAAACACAATTTGTGCTTGCAGGATTCACAGCTGTGACTCCGTTGGCTTTGTCTCCAGCTCTGGAGTTCTTCTCTCTGACCAGATGCTGAGGGTTGTGTTGCTTGCCCTCCTTGCAGGCAGTCTGGCATTTCTCCTTCCTGCTCCATGCTGCAGCATGTCTCTCCCCAGGTCCTGCCCAAAGCCTCCTAGCACCTCAGCCCTGCAGGCACCCACCCAGGTACATGAATCCTGCTCCCCGAGATGGTGCTGCAGGAGCCGCTCAGCCTGCCCAGTGGGAGGTGTCTCGCAGCCTTCCAGGGTCCAACAGCTCAGTTTCCCCTGCAGAGGGCAGCTGGTGATGTTTGGGAGAAGGCTGCCTGGCAGCATTCCTTTGAAGCATCTGCCGACTGACCCCAACCCTGGTTGCCCTGAGGAACCTCTGTGCAGATGGCAGGATGTGGTGCCCAGGCACATGGCATGGGCTGCAGGGTGGTCACTTTGCCTTTTCATGGGCAGGGATCACTGAGGTGGCTTTTGGCTGGCTGAAATGGAGGCAGCATTCTTTTAAGTCCAGCAGTACTGGAGTGGTAGGACAAGGGGCAAAGGCTTAAAAGTGGAGCAGGGTAGGTTTAGACTGGGCATGAGGAAGGAGATCTTTGCTGTGAGGGCACTGGAGCACTGCAGTAGGTTGCTCAAGAAGTGGTGGAGGTCGCAAGCCTGGAGACATTGAAGGTCAGGCTTGCTGCTGTGGTTGCAGCCGTCCCTGCCGACTGCAGGGGGCTGCCCTGGATGAACCTTCCAGCCCAGCGCGTTCTGTGCTTCCACCTCTGTGCAGAGGAGCATACATGTGGGCACTGTGTGCCAAGCTCTCGTTCTGTGCTTCGTTGCTGCCCTGTCCTGCCAGACTGCTCCTGCCTCCTGCCCCTGAGCCTCAGGCTGGAGAGCTGCTCAGACCAGAGACCTGACAGACAGCCCTGAAGGTAGGAGGGGAGGGAGCTCAGGCAACTGCAGCAATCCTTCCCTCATCCATCTTCTGCACTGCTTGTGTCTGTCTGGTGCTCAGAGCAAGATGGTGGCCAGAGCATTAGGAACTGGTTGGTAGGATAATTGCTGCTTAAGATAAATGATTCATAAAGCCCTACCGTGGGCTTGGAAATGGTGTAGACAGGGAAAGCAGCTGGAGGACAGCAGAGGGAAGCTAATGAGGGACCACCATGGGGAAGTAAATGTATGAAGACTGGGGAGGGGGGGATTAATCCGGCCCCTGATGCTGAAGAGCATCCTGCTTCCAGTGCTCAGCTGCAGCACAGGGACAGTAGCTCAAGCTGTCAGCCAAGCAGGACATCAGCCCTGAAAGCAGAGGTCTGCACTGGTCACTGTAAGCCATGAGGAGCAGGAAGGATGAGCACTAGAGACAGGAGACAAGGAGAGCAGCTCTGAGATCTCAGGACTAAGGAAGGAGGCCGAGGGCACAGGGATGGATGGCCAGCCCTGGGCAGCAGGAGGAAAGCTGGCAGGTGGGACTGGCAACATCTGGCATGGGGGATCACCAACCTCCCAGCTCAACTGGGACCCTGGAGCAGGTAAGGAGGTGGCCTGCTGCTGAACAGCAGCACACAGAGTGGGAGAGCACAGGCCATCTGCTCCACCAACTCTGCCTGGCTGTCCCCAGCTCCAGGCTTAACCCTCAGCACTGACAGAATCAACCAGGCTGGAGAGCCAAAGGGTACTGAAGCCCCTGGCTTTCAGGTGACCACAAAGTCCTTTGGCAGTGGGAAACCATCATGCCACATACCAGCATGCTCCTGGCATGCAGGGCAGCACCTGGGCACGACTTTGCAGGACATGTGCTGAACATGCTGCATGGCCTCCCTCAGCTCTGACAGAGATGGCACCCAATGGAGAACCAAAGGCTTCCTCTGCTCACTGCTCTCCAGGCAGTTCACTGCTGGAGCAGAGGCTGCACAGAAGAGCAGACCCAACTGGGGAGTTATTGAGCCTCCCAGTGCACTGAAGGAGCTGAGACTGGTTGGTCTCCATCTCCCCAAAGGACATCAGCAGAATACCTTCCCTTGTGCTCCCTATGGTAACCCAGCATGGGCTGAAGCAGCTCAGCACAGTCCTCTGCCAGCCCCACCTGGTGCTGCTGGATGCTGATGGAAAGGCAGCACAGTGCTGGTGTTACATCAGAACCACACAGCCACAGAGCTGGTGAGGATGGAAGAGATCCTGGAGCTCATCCAGCCCAGCTGCTCACCCAGAGCTCACAACACCCTCACTGCTGCCCAGCCACTGCCACTGCACCACAGCCCTCAGCACCACAGGCAGGAGGTTCTGCACCACCTCCAGGGATGGGAACTCCTCCACCAGCCTGGGTCAGTGCCTGGGAACCCTTGTTGGGAAGAAATTGTTCCTCATGTCCAACCTGAACCTCCCCTGGCACAACTTGAGGCTGTTTCCTCTTGTCCTGTCACTTGTTCCTTGGGAGAAGAGCCCAAGCCCCACCTGGCTCCAACCTCTTTTCAGGGAGCTGTAGAAAGCAATGACCTCTGCCCTCAACCTCCTCTTCTCCAGACTGAACACCTCCAGGTCCCTCAGCTGCTCCTCACCAGCCCTGTTCTCCACACCCTTCCACAGCTTTGTTGCTCCTCTTTGGACCCACTCCAGCCCAACAGTGTTGCAAGGAGATGCTGAATAGCAGAAGTTACCACTTGAGATCACCTGGAAGAGAAGCTTGGAGGGGAGACAGAAGGATGGAAATGTCAGCTTGGGGAGGGGGGAAGGGGGCACTGCCACTGTCTCTGCCTCAGGCTCTGTGGAAGGATCCCTGCAGGATGTGAGCAGGGTGCTGCACCCAAACACAGGCAGCCTCAGTGCTCAGCCCTTGCCAGGGGCTGCAAACACCACGGTGCAAACCAGACACCTGGGGAGGAGAAGGGCTACACACAACAAGCTCCCAGGGACACCCAGCTCAGTGACAGGGTAGCAAACCTGGCCTGCTGCAGCACATCCTGTCTGATGTGGTGCTCCAAGAGCAGGATTTTGGGCTTCATCCCAAGAGGAGGCCACAGGTACAGCACCATCCTTGGATTGCTCTACCACGAAGCTTCCATCCCCCAGAATCTTGGTTGTGTGACCCTTTGCAGAGCAGCTGGGACCTCCCTGCTCCCCCAGGGAAGCCCCTGGAAGCTGAGACACTGACAGCAAGTAGTATTGGGGCCACATGAGAGAGAGAAGTCCTGGGCTGCTGCAGCCTGCCAGCCTGGGCTGGGATACAGGCCAAGGTGAGGAGCCAGGGAACCACCCAAGGCACCACCGAGGCACCAGCAAGGAACCTGCAGCTCTGCCCAGGGCCTGCAGCTTGTGTGCAGAGCCAGAACTGAAGCCACTTTCACTCTTTCAGACTGATGCCCATTTTGGAGGGCTCATGCTGTTGGGAAAGGATGCTGACATGAGCTCTGAGGCAGAGGAGGGGTGAAGCATGAGGCTGTGCTCCTGAACTGTGCTGGGACCTGAGCTGGAGAGGTAGAGGCAAAGGCTCAGGTTCTGCAGTGCTGTGCCCTGTGCCCAGCTGGACAGGATTGACTGCTGCAGGCTGCAGCCCCCTGCCAGCACCAGCCCTCCATGCCACCAGAGAGAGCATTAGGAGTGCACAAGAGGTGGCAGCAGCACTCAGCACTGCCAGCATCCCCGTGGAAAGGTCCCCCCAGCCCCCTCCAGCCTGGAGAGGAGCCTGTCAAGAGGGGTACACTGCTGGGGGTGTCTGAGTCTGGTGGCACCAAGGCAGCTTCATGCCCCCATGCAGGGTCCTTTTGAAGGGCTAGAGCTGATGCTGAGCTAGGGGAACATCCATTCCCTGGGACAGCTGTGGCCTGGAAGCCCAGGAGCTACCTGAGCTGGGTGCCCAGACGAGCACCAGCGTTTGGCCCGAGGACAAGGACTCAGCACCATGCCTGGCACTGGCTCTGATGAACCCTGGGAGCCTTTGGACAAATGAAGAAAATGACAGACTAGAGGGAAATTAATAGAGCAGAAAATTTGAAATGATGTGGAAATAATTCCCCCGGCTTAAGGAGAGTTCCTTGTATGCTTAATTCCAGGACACAACTGCTTCCATGGTGCTAAATTACAGTATCAAAGCAAGGGGCCCTGGCAGGAGCTCGTGGGACACAGGGACAGTTCCATGTGTGTGCTGAGCTCTCCCATCTGGAGCAAGGTAAGGGCTGGGGTGACCTTAGTTTGCTACAGGGTTAGGGGCAAGAGGTGGTGATGGCTGTCGTGGAACAGGCAGAGTGCTGCTTGTCACCTTCCTGAGGGTCTGACCCATTACTCTTTCATCCCAAATCTGGGCCTGGTGAAAGCAGCTGTCAGGGAGGACAAGGGGGTGGGGGTGGGGGGGAAGGCTGGGAGATGCCTACTGGTCCCTTTCCTTGCTCCCCACCAAACTCTTCTCCCTCTTCTCCAGGAGGATTTGCATCTTCTCTGTACCAGACAGAGAGGCAGAGGCATGGCCAGGTGTGGGGGCTGGATGAGCCGGGAGGGGTGGAGGGAGCAGCCATGATGGGAAGGAAGGAGAGGAACACTCCTGCTTCATGGAAACCTCCTGAACCCACACACTGTGCAGGGGCTGTCTTCAGCTGCTGAGATGCTGCTAATGTCCTGACCTAGCCACCTGCCCTAATGCTCCCTTGGCTGGCACTTGGGACAGGCAAGGGTTGTGCTGGCCCTGCAGAGGTGTCCCAGTTCTTGCAGCCAGCTGCATCCTGATCCTGTGCAGCTCAGTCAGATGAGAGAGCACCAGAGACCCAGCTCTGCCCCTGTGCCAGGACCTGCAGGACTGGGGTGAAGCTCTCTGGGCACATTCCTTACCCAGGGATGTGAGGCCCCTTGGACAGAGGCCACAGAGAGCAGAGCCTGCAGCCACCCTGCAGAGAAATCTGTGTCCAGGAAAACTGTGTCATCTGCACCCAGCTCCAGCCAAGGGCTCCCCTGCTCAGGGCATCCCACAGCCATGCTCTACCAGTGGGTGTCAGGGGAAGTGGGTGTAGGGAAGAAGCTCTGTCAGATGCTGAAATATTTTGGGAAGTCCCCAAGGAGCCCTGAAGAGAGAGAAATCAGCTTCTTTCCTGACAAAAGAAGTTTTCAAGGTGTCCTTTAGGCTTCACAGCACTCAGTGAGATTGATCTGTGCTCAGCCCCCCAGAGAAAATCACCAGTCTGTATTTTCTCTTTCCTCACACATAGATGGACAGGGGCTGCCCACATGTCTCTGCCAGCAGAGCTGAGAACAGGCAGCTGTAGGTAGCCAGGAGAAGGAAGGAAGGGCCAGAGTGGGGTCCATGCACCCCTGCCCCAGGCAGCAGAGCAGCATCCAACCCTGCCCCAGGCACCAAAACAGCTTCCAGCTGTGCCCCCAGCACCAGAGCACCTTTCAACCCTGCTCCTGGCACCAAAGCAGCTTCCAACTGTGCCCCCAGCACCAGAGCACCTTTCAGCCCTGCTCCTGGCACCAAAGCAGCTTCCAACTGTGCCCCCAGCACCAGAGCACCTTTCAGCCCTGCTCCTGGCACCAAAACAGATTCCAGCTGTGTGTGCAAACATTGCTGGGTTCAGTCTCTGATGTGCTGGGTGTGTGGGACAGGGACAGCAATGTGGGCAGAGGAGCAGGGAGACCCCACTCAGAGGCACAGCCCCAACATCCCCGAGGAGAGCACTGGGAAGATTGCTGCTAAAGCACTGCAGACCTGTCCTGTGCATGCTCCAGTGCAGCCTGTACCACACCTGTGTGACCACACAGACCTGCATCCCAGATGGGATGCTCCCAGTTAGGGATGATAGAGTCACAGAGTGTCAGGGGTTGGAAGGGACCTCCAGAGATCAGCCAGTCCAACCCCCCCTACCAGAGCAGGAGCACCCAGGGCAGGGCACACAGGAACACAGCCAGATTGGGTCTTCAGTGTCTCCAGAGAAGGAGACTCCACAACCTCTCTGGGCAGCCTGCTCCAGGGCTCCAGCACCCTCACATGGAAGAAGTTTCTCCTCAAGCTGAAGTGGAACCTCCTGGGTTCTAGCCTGTACCTGTTCCTTTTCCTGTCACAGGGCACCACCACAAAGAGTGTGGCACCTTGATGCTGACACCCACCCCTCAGACATTTATAGACATTGCTCAGATCACCTCTCAGCCTTCTCTTCTCCAGCACCCTCACAGTAAAGAAGTTTCTCTCCATGTTAAGGTTCCTGGGTTCCAGTCTGTGCCTGTTGTCCCTTGTCCTGCCACAGGACATCACTGAACAGGGCCTGGCCCCTTCTTCTTGCCCCTCGCCCCTCAGATGTTTGATCAGATCTCCTCTCAGGCTGCTCTTCAGACTGACCAGCCCCAGGGCTCTCAGCCTTTCATCCCCATCAGATGTTCCAGTTCCTTCAGCGTCCTCTGATCTCTGACCCTCTTGAACTGGGGAGCCCAGAGCTGGACACCATACTCCAGATGTGGTCTCACTGGAGTAGAATAGAGGGGGAGAACCTCCCTTGACCTGCTGGCCACACTCTTCTTAATGCAGCTACCCTGCTCCACGGTGCAGGGAATCCACACGGGAAGCTGACAGACAGCACAGGCATGCTGCACAAAGCCCTGACTCCCACGGGTGATGCTGGCAGGACCTGCAGAGCAGTCGCTGTCCCCCTTGCACCGAGCCAGATCTCTCCTGCCCTCTGTGCTAATGGAGCTAAGCGAGGTGTCAGCACTCCTGGGAAATGCTCCTGCTTCCAAGGCTGCATCTACAGCCCGCGTGGGCTGTGCCTTCCCCAGTGTGCTGCTGCTGAGCCCTGGCACTGCCACTGACCCCCAGCAGTGCTGCTGAGCCCAGGCAGTGCCGCTGAGCCCAGGCAGTGCTGCTGAGCCCAGGCAGTGCTGCTGAGCCCAGGCAGTGCTGCTAAGCCCAGGCAGTGCCGCTGAACCCAGGCAGTGCTGCTG
>VWYK01114471.1:77806-92636 GCA_013399775.1 Semnornis frantzii | reverse complement strand
AGACATCCAAATCCTGCAATACTGTACAGCCTCTGTAGGTGACCCTGCTTTGGCAGGTGGGTTGGACTGGATGGTCCTCAGAGGTCACTTCCAATCCCCACCATGCTGGAATTCTATGAAATTCTTGCAATGCTTTTACAGCATGCAGAGGATGCTGAAGGGCCATGTTGGGAGCAGGACATGAAACAGCTCCTCCAAGTTCTTCATAGCAAATTCAGCTCCTTTTTTTTTTTTTTTCCCCTTTGTTTTATTTTGTTTTTAAACTCCTGAATAACATTTAAAATTCAAGGCTTAGTCTGAAGAAAGAGGAAAATTATCTTTTGCTTCCTTTGAGCTCCTCATTGTTCCACAGCTTTACAGTGTGTATGAAACTATTTAAAGCTCTTGTCCAGATGAGGACCATAAGTTGTTTCTAATTATATGACATGTAATCAAGTGTGACATGCTTGCTTAGCCCTTAGATGACAGCAAACTTCATTTCCTTAGAGTAAGGTGGGAAACCTTGAGGTGTTACACAGCCTAAAGCCTGACAAAGTTCTTCATTCCAGTAGCCCCTTGGCTCAACTGATCTGTATAAATTTCTGTAAGTTACAGGAGTAACTTAATCAAAGCAGCTGGAGTGTGAAAAATGTCCACGCTTTGGGCTTTGTGTTTTATTTTTAACTCAAAATGTTTCCTCATTCTCTGTCAATCATGAAAACTTAATGCAAGGAAGCGAGAGCCCCTTTCGCAACGTCTCAGCACAGAGGACGGTTTGATACTGGGAGCTTTGTTCTCCATGTTAAATGCCTATTGACTTCTCTGGTCCACAGAAATATTGATTTTCCTCTCACTTTCTTCACAGGCTCTGCTTTCTTTCCTGGCCGCTGTGCTGAGATCTTTGCCAAAGGTCAAAGCATTGGGAAACTTGGAGTCTTACACCCTGATGTTATCACCAAGTTTGAGCTCACCATGCCATGCTCTGCCTTGGAGATCAATATTGAGCCCTTTGTGTGAAGACAGGACTTTTATCCTCCTGCAACCATCCACTGGCACATGCAGCACCCTCTGCTCTTTAGTATTCCTCTGTGGGGGGCATCCCCTTTAAGCTTTTGTATCCCAATAAACTAGAAACACCCTGGGTAAATATGTTCCTTACAGTACGATTTGGCTAGCCTCTGTGGTGTAGGAATGTAGCAGCCCAGACTAGACCATGCCCTCAGCGCTTCTAACGGGTGGAGGAAGGGGGGGAAGAAACGAGTTGGGTAAAAGCCCAGCATTTCAGTAGAGAAATGTAATGGCAGAGCACATGATTCGTTTTCAAAATCAGAAATGTTCCCCAGACACAGCTTCATACTGTAACTGATTATGGCTGCATAACAGGAATCTCATTCTTTCCTTATTGCATGAAATAAGATAATTGATTAGAGCAAATGTTGAGTGAATGTGAGCAGAACTAAGGAGCTGAGCTTTTATTCTGTACGGTTGTCATGTGCTCAGCAATGGCTGGGGGAGGAAAATAAACTTGTTTCATGAAAACCAGAGCTATTTTGTAAGCAAGATGTGTGTAATATCTGCTTCCCTGCTCCAGACATAGCTGTCGAGCCTTTATCATTCTGCCTTCAGGAGGGGGAGAGGGGCGGAATTAAATTTTTTCATGGTTGATGTAAGCCTAGTGGTTTTTGAAGCTCCAAACCAAATTGGGGAAATGCATTTCAGAGCATATGCCAGTGAGCTTTGCATGAGGAGCTGAAAAATATCAAAGCCTTTGTCCGACAGAGGCTGGCATGTGTGCCTGCAGAAGATCGTGTGGTCCCGCAGTGCTCACGTAGCCCCACCGGTGGCTTTCTGGAGCCCAGCTGCGCAGCATGGACCACGCAGTGCTCCACCAGTTGTGCTTCCCTCGCCACTTTGCCCCTGACGATGTCTGAGAACCACTGATGATTCAGGCTTTTCCCTCTCGGTGGCTTTCTGGCAGCCGTTACACTGCAGCCTGGCACAGCGTGACTGCAGTCTGGGAAACAGAAGCTCCATCCAGCTTGGCGCTGCCTGATACATCCTTCCTGGGGTGATGTCACTGGGTGGGTGGCCAGCTCAAAACGCTGAAGCGGGCTCTTTCCTGGCTTGCTAATGAAGCTGGCTGTCCCTCATCTGCACTGTAATAACCACTGCTAGTGTTGCAGGCTGATGGTCAGGAGTATTTTGCGTTAGGTTGATAGAGCAGGGCTCGTTTCTGTTGTGACAGATAGCCCCTGAGCCCAGGAGGAGGTTGGCCAAGATTGGACATAGAACCGTGGAATCGTTGGCTGGTTTGGATGGGAAGGGACATTGACAGGTTATCTATTTCGACCCCCTCCCTGCAATAAGCTGGGATATCTTCAACTAAAGCAGGATGCTCAGAGTCCTGGCCACTTGCATAACCTGGGCCAGTGCATCACCACCCTCAGTTTAAAACAATTCTTTTTACCTAGTCTGAATCTCCCCTGTTTTAGTTTAAAGTTGTCATCCTTTGCCCCTCTAGAAGGTATGTTCCTATCTTGCTTGTAGGCCCCTTTTGGCACTAAAAGGTTGCTAAAAGGTCTCCCTGGAGCCTTATCCAGGCTGAACAACCCCAGCTGTCTGAGCATTTCTTCACAGCAGAGGGGCTCCAGCCCTTGAATTACCTTCACGGACTCCTCTGGACCCACCTCAGCAGGTCCATGTCTTTCTCGTGCTGAGGACATCAGAGCTGGATGGTGCTGGAGAAGGGTGTTGCAATGATGATCTCATTGAGAAGAGAGGTGTGCAGTGATGAGGGTGAGGTGAACTCATGAGCTTGCATGCCTGCACAGACCTCTGTCACTGGACCCATGCTGGCTTTTCAGTGGTAGCCTGCTTGGTAATTTGAACAGGTGGGAGGGCAACAGGCAAAGCTTTTTGGTGTCAATGCAACGTGGAAAAGGCACTGCAGCTACCCATCTGGAAGCCCTCCGGCTCCCCCACAATGGAATTGCAGGCTTTAATTACCCCTGCGTGACGGACGGGAGATGAGAGCACAGCCGCGGCCTGACGTTGCACAACTGACTCCAGTGCCCACGGAGAGTCAGAGAATTGCAGCTCACATTTCCAGGCCTGCTGAGGGATCAGCCAGCAGGATACAACTCTCCATGATGCCTGCACAGCTGAGCAGGCGAGCTGGCAGTGTGGGAAGCAAGCTGCAGCGCAGATGGGAAGTGTCAGCCCCCACTGCCTGTGGCTGTGTCAGGCATGGGGATTTGGGTGGCAGTGAGGCAGATGCACAGTGCAGCACAGGACAAGCGGCCCCACCTGCACTGAGTGAATTGCTCTGCACAGGGGTTTCTGGTGCTTTGAGTGTCCCTGTCCTGTGGTTTACTGTCCCTTTGAATGTAAACACTAGATAAGGTTAGAACTAAGGGCTCGAGCTGCAGTGGCTCTTAGAAATCACTGCTCCTTTTTCATACCACTTGCTTGCCTATTGGTGGCTAAGTGCTCAACAAACAGGACATTGGCTTTGTCCTAAGGAATCACAGAATCAATTTGGTTGGAAGAGATCTTAAAGATCTTCAACAGTTAACCCAAAACTTCGAGGTCACCACAAAACCGTGTCCCTCAGCACCACATCTACATGGCTTGGAAACTATGTCAGGGATGGTGACTCCACCACTGACCTGGGCAGCCTGTTCCAGGACTCAACAACCCTTTCAGGGAAGAAATTCTTCCTAATGTTGAACCTAAATCTCTCTTGCTGAAACTTGAAGCCATTTCATCTTGTTCTATCAACTTGTTCCTTGGGAGAAGAGACCAACTCCCCCTTACCTCAGTATAACCTCCCTTCAGGAAGTTGCAGCAAAAGAGAAGGTCTCATCTCAGTCTCCTTTTCTCTAGGCTAAACTACCCTCAATCACTCCTCAGAACTGTGCTGGAGACCCCTTACCAGCTTGCTTGCTGTTCTCTGGACCTGCTGTAGCACATCAATGTCCTTCTTGGAGGGAGGGACCCAAAAATGAATACAGTATTTGAGGTCCAGCCTCACCAGTGCTGAGTACTCACTGCTCTGGTCCCTAGAAATAGCATTAGTTGATAGAATCAGAGGAAAAGAAGAGCAAGTTTTAAAGGCCTCTTCAGAGCCACCAAGCCCTCTCACAGATAAATGTGGTGCCAGCAGCCTTGATGGGGCTGCTGTAGCTCTGCAATTCAGCCTTTGCTTGTCTGCTGATGGTGCTGACTTCTGAGTAGGTTTTTTTTACGTATTCTGAACTTTTATATCTTCATTTGCTTGTTTGCTTTCAAGGAAGAGTCAGGTTTTTCACTAGTAGTCCGCAGTTCTGAATGACTTTTGGATTACTTCTGCTGGCTGTGGGTGTCAGAGGATCTCTTGAGATCTGACCATGACCACAACAGGCTGAAGAGGTGACAGAGAGGCCACAGCCCATTTTAAGGCACTGTCCTGGTGGCTGCTGCATTCCATTCAGCCTGACCTCCATTCAGTACTGACTTCTGTGCTTGTCCTTCCGCAAAGGAGCTTTTCCAAACAGCAGAACCCCTGAGACAGCCTGGCTGCAGCTCCTAGCCACAGAGCTGTGCCCTTGCAGGTCACTGCTCTGTTGCACAGAAGTGTTTACATAAAGGTAATGCTTAGCACTGTTTCCATCTCCTGGCAGGTAGCAGCTCACTTGCAATTTAAATCATCCCAGGCTTGGCAGGTGAGTATGGAATGGGCAAAAGCAACAGGCGCTGGCAATGGCCTCTGGCACACACAACACCTCTGACCGCTCAGCAACCTTGAAACTGAGCTGGGCGCAAGGGAGGGTGAGCAGGGTGACAGCAGGGACAGCAGCAGGACATCGCCGCCAGCCAGACAACAGCCAGCGCGATCCCACACAGGCAGCAGGGCAGCTGATGGGCTCCACTGCAGCAGGAGCTCTGCAGGTTTTAGCAAACGAGCAGGTCTGCCTGGAGCTTTGTCTTCTCCAGGCTAAACAACCCCAACTCTCTCAGCCAGCCCTCACAGCAGAGAGGTTCCAGCCCCTAGATCATCTTTGCGGCCTCCCCTGGACACACTTCGATGTGGATTGAAGCATAAGGGATTTAAATTAAATGAGGCAAATTCAGCGCCTGCTCTTGTTTTTAATTCCTGCCAGGGGGTGGAAGAACATTTGGCTGCTGCCAGAGCAGCTGGGAGACCTGCACACAGAGATGCTTCACAACAGGAAGAAGCCTGGATTGACACCACACTCTTGGAAAGCAGTTTTTAGGGTGAGCATCTCAGGAGGAGGCAGCCTCAATGCAGGACAGAAAGGACTGAGCTAAAAGTGAGCTACATCTCTCCTGGCAGTGTAGCAAATGACATTTGGAAAAGTATTATCTTGGCAGCCCCACCCCAGCTGGAGAAGGCCACGAGTTGGAGCTCTGGACCAGGACTGAGAAGCCAGCAGCCCAGGTTCCAAGGTTGATGCTCAGTACCTGGAAGTTCTCTCCTGCCTTGCGTTTTATTCTACATTCCATTCACACCTGTTTCAGAGGAGTGATCTGATGCTCTTGTGTCACTGAGCACAGAACATGACCAGCAAACTGGCCAAAGCACCTCATTTCCTGCCATCACACTGGGGATGTAGAGGCACCTGAACAGCAGAGTTAAAGAGGCAGGAGCACTTTGAAAGACACGTGTCTTTGCAGTGAGGATCTAGCCCTTCATGTTCACAAAGTACAGAAGAGTGACCTCTTACCTCGTTACTTGTTTCTTCGCACCTGGCCCTGCAGGAACAGCTGCAGTTCTCTGGCCATCTCATGAGCCTCAGCATGAAGTTCAACTGAAAGCTGTGCTGGGTACCAGCAGCCCCTGGATGCACTTGGACCACACCATTTGCAGGTGGAGCATGTTGCTGAGGGCAGGACATGGGCCTATCTGGTTTCAAACACACATCCTTGGCAAAAAAAAGCCCTTGCCAGGCTCCTCAATGAGCACAAAATAGTCTGTACTTTCTGGAGTGTCATGCTATAATTACATAGATTCATTTAAAATTAAAGCTTGCTTCAAATTAGCTCTTTAGTCTATCGGAAGATATTGGAGGTGAAGGATGTTGCAGGTGCCCAAGTGCCCCCCACCACTACCAACAGGAAAAAATTCTCCACTGTAAGGGCGGTGGCCCTGCTTGCCCAGAGAGATAATAGATGCCCCATCCCTGTAAACATTCCAGGTCAGGTTGCTTTAGTTGAAGATGTCCCTGCTGACTGCAGGAGGGTTGGACTAGATGACCTTCCAAGGGATCTTCCAACCCAAACTACTCAATGATGACAAAATGACTTGTATATTTTCATGTGTAAATGTTGCTGCTGAGCCCTAAGGGGCCACATCTCACAGCAAGACTGAACCTGGGACAAGGGAACACCTTTCAAAGCGAGGTGGGCTGGGAAACCGCCAAAACTGCAGCTCATTCCCCTTACATCAACCATTTACAAGTAGTAGCAGAGGGCACAAAATGAACCAAGAAATAGAATTTTGCAAAATAAATGTATTTTAAAATTTGAACCAAACACAGATTGCATGTACCACATGAAGGACATGCAGGGGAACACCATAAAAGGTAAATCTAAGCATTTAGATATGATTTCTAAACTCTTAAGGGCAGAAACCAGCTGTGATTGAGAGCAGAGATTGTACACAGAAAGCTGCATGAACCCTGTCCAAACCTGCCTTTCTTGGGACTAATTCCACTTCACTCTTTAAACACTTTTTTCTCCCCAACTTTTGGTCCCATGCACTCTGACATGGCACCTTCAAAGGGCTTCCTTCAGCTTGCCCACGAAGCTGTCAGTCATGAAGTACTCCTAACAGAAGAAGTTTTTGAAGTGTTTCAAAACTTGTGATGTGGGGAAGGGAGGCTGAGGATGGGAGCCCATGGCTTCAAATCCAGTACCCACCAGAGGGTACATGTGAGTGGGCACTGCTGAAAGACTCCTTGAAGCTGTGTGTGTGCACATGTAAAATCCTCTCAGCCTGATTCAAAACAGTTTATCCTGGGCAAACCTAAAAATGGTTAAAACTTCTTCTTGCTTCTCTTCTGGGGATCACCAAGCTGGTTTTAACACCACCCACCTCCATCGTGCACAAGCCTCCTGCTCCCAGCAACGTTTTGGGACTCAATGTATTTATCTGAGTGCTCAGCTGACAGCAAAGCACCTCCTTTATATTTTACAGGTTATTTTTCCTTGCAGCCTAGAAAACAAGCAGGCATGGTTAGAAAGCTGGCTTTCACCAGGCAAGGCACAGGGGTCATGCTTGAAGCTCACAGCATGTTTTCCTAGCCAAGCAGACCACATTCACCACTGTATTTCTCAACAGCTCATTGGTCCAGCAGCTGATAGATAGTTCCTCATGATAAGCAGCCTGAATGATAGAAAGGACACCCCTGTGAAAGCTCCTCTACAAGGACCTACAGGGTATTGCAAGATGCATGGAAGACCAACCCTAATGCCATGGGGCACCAGGAAATGATGGCATCTGCTCATCGCCATTCAGCTCCTTCCACCACGCAGCTCAAGGACACTGCTTGTCACCACTGCACGGCGGGAAGGACTTTGTCCCATCCAGGGAAGTTAAATCAGAGTTAAATAGTTTGAACACAAGCTTCAACACTGTAGAAGCAGCTCTGCTTGGTGGTATGGAGTCAAATGGTCTTCTCATGGAGCTTTTTCTATTACAATGCAAGATAAATTTGTTACAAACCACTTTAAATGTTTCGTGTTGGATTTTTTTTTTTTTTTTAAACCCTGTTTTACTTTGGGGGGCCTTTGAGGGATTGCAGTGAGTAAAACCTTGCATGCAGAACTAGCCAGGTCTGGCAGTGCCATCAGAAGACACTATAACAAGTGGCAAGTACAATAATCATCAGAATGTTTTCAGGGAAATGCTAAATGCTCAGCTGTACCCAAGTGTGGCCATCTGATCTCTGCTGAGGCTGGACACTGAAGAAACCAACCTTCCTGCCCAGCAGGGTGCTCTCACTGAAACCAAACAGCAGGAGGGTACAGTGCTTGAAAAGCCTCCACATCATCTTCCCATCATCAGCCACTCTTCCTCTATCCCTGGGCCCCAGGGGGCAGAGCAGGGCACGGACAGAGCTCTGCGTGCCCCATAGACAGGGTTTCACTCTTGACCAACTGCCTCTTCCCCCGCCCCAGTAGCCACTCACTTTTCCATGCCACAAACCTTCCTTGGCCTGCTCTTTTGATTCAGCAGGAGCAGCCCTGCAGCCAGACAGGTGGTTTTACAGCCCATGGTGCCATGAGGCTGATGCTCCACAGCGTCCTTGGCCCTGGGGCAAACCAGCCTGCTCATCTTAGGCAGGAGTTTTGGCTCTGTAGTCTATGCTCATCTTTAGTCATCTGAGACAGGGACCTCCAATTACGGGACAGCTGGGATCAGCAATCTCTAACCCAAAGTTACTTTTGTACAGCAATTCCTGTGACAGTTCCAAATTGGGTATTATAGGCTGCTTGTACTGGGTGCGTATGGCAAGTTTTTTGTAGCCTTCTGTGAGACACCACCAGAAGGTTCCCCTGTGTCCAACAGAGCCAATGCCCGTTGGCTCCAAGATGGGCTGACCATTGGCCAAGTCTGAGCCTATCAGCAATGTTGGTGGCACCTCAGGGATAACATAGTTAAAGGGAAATAATATTGCAGAACAGCATCTTCAACCAGAGCAGAGATTCCCCTGCAGCCCATAGTGGAGGCTGTGGTAAGGCTGATTGTCCCCCTACAGCCCAAGAAGAAATCTGTACTGAAGCTGGTGGAGAACCTGGGCTGGAGCAGGCACCTGGCAGATCTGTGGCCCCATGGAGTGAGGAGTCCATGCTGGAGCAGGTTTGGTGCAGACCTTGTGACCCAACAGGGTACCTACAGCAGGGCAGTGTGTTCCAGAAGGACTCTATCCCATGGACGGTCCCCATGTAAGGGACCCACACTGAAGCAGTTTGTGAAGAGTGCAGCCCATAGGAAGGACTCACATTGAAGAAGCTAATGAACTGTCTCCTGTGAGGGGGCTCCCCATGGTGGGGCAGAGGAAGAGGCAGAGACAAAGTGTGATGAACTGACTACAACCCCTATGCTTCATCCTCCTGCACCACTGGGAAGGAGGAGGTAGAGAACCTCAAGAGAGAAGTCAGCCTCAGGGAGAAGGGAGAGGTACAGCTAAGGTGTCACAAGATGTAGTTTCATTGCTCATTACTCTAATTCGACTGGTAATAAATTAATTTTCCTCAAGTGGAGTCCATTCTGCCCATGATAGCAACTGGTGAGTGATCTCGCCCTGTCCTTATCTCAACCCTTCCGTTGTATTTTCCCTTCCCTTTCCGGTTGCGGAGGGCAGTGGCAAAGCAGCTTCGGTGGGCATCCGGCCAGAGTTAACTCACCTCACCAGTGAAGAAAGGCACAAAACACTTTTTGGTCAAGTTACCACCCTTGATCAACTTATCTGTGAAATGGTGGTGCTGAACACTGCTCTGTAAGGGAAGTGCTGAGCTCAGATCAGTCCTAGCAGCTGGTGCAGCAGTGGCACGATGACAGTGGCGCTGAAGCCGACCGAAGAGTACGTGATGAACTTGTACGGCACTTCCACTTCCGGTCGTCTCCGGGCTTCCAGGTCAGCCACGGGGAACTTGTAGTGGTAACCCAGCATGCTGAGGACCAGGCTCTTCATGAGCCAGCGTGTCAGCAGAACGACGAGGATCCCTATGAAGAACCTGGCTAACACGACCACCAGGACTTTACTGGTGAGCAGAGGAAGTCTAAGCTGAAAATTGTCACCAGCGTAGGCGGGTGCAGCAAACTGATTATTTAACCAAAATCCCACAGTTGCTCCCGCTCCTGCTCCTAGGATGGTAGTGGTGTCTCCCCTGGTAGGGCTGTAGTAGTCCAGTTTGGGGTAGTTGTAGCATAAGACAAGAGGCACGATGATGGAAATCAGTGGGCAGAAGGGGCTAGTCAACAGCAAGTGGTCTATGGTGTCCCACGCAGGATACAATAACATGAGCAGCATAGCCGAAGTCAGTGCTCCGCCAATCACATCCTGCAAAGAGAGCAGGTTTAAAAGCTTTGTGACACCTGGAAAGTAAAACAGATCTTATCAGATGATGATAAAAGACTTCTTGTGAGTGCACAGCAGCAGAGGAAGACCCTGGAACCAGTGATATCGCTGTCCACCTGCAGTGACAACCCAAACCTTGTGCTAAACTCAACAATTCCTGAACTCATCCTTAGCCTTGTCCATGAGCATGTATCTACTGACTCATATTTTTTACTCTGAGCAAGTGAGATTCTTCCTGCTTTCACGTTTTAAGGCCACCATCCACCCATGACCTCAATGGTAAAGGCACATAAGGAAAAACTTCTTTCCTGTGAAGGTGCCAGAGCGCTGGAGCAGGCTGACCAGAGAGGTTGTGGAGTATTCTCCTCTGGAAAGATTCCAAAACCAGCTAGACATATTCCTGGGAAACCTGTACTGGGTGATCCTGCTTCAGCAGTGGAGTTGGACTAGATGATCCCAGAGGTCCCTTTCAAACCCCACCATGCTGGGATCTTGTGATCTCAGGGATGCTATCACATACAACCTGTATACAACCCCTTTCCCTCCCATAACCCTACAAGCAATTTCATCCTATTGGCAGGATTATCACTTCTTGCCTTGCATAGATGACCAGATGCCATCTTCTGTCAGAGACAAGCTTCCAGCTCAGGAATGGAAGCTCTGGGGAAGAAAAGGCCAGAGCTGTGGGATATGGTGCCTGTCCTGTAGAGGCACCTTTAGGCATGAATACATCCAGAAGAAATTTATTGCACAGGTCTTTGAAACCCAGCTTGAAGTAAAGCGCCTGAGGTGATCTCATAGTTAAAGCTTAATTTATTAACAGAGGCAAATAAGTCACTCTGGAAACTTTGTTGTCAACCACAAGGCTGGGAAAGGAGATGAGAGGTAACCCCTAAAAAGCCACCTGTACATGAGCTGATAAAAGCAATACAACATTTCCACCTGTGCTGCTCACTCAGGAGGCAGCAGGGTTGACCATTAAATGCTCTGCAAAAGCTAAAGCGATACATAGGCAGAAATATCTTCAAGATTATCTCCTTGATACCAAGTCCAGGCAGTTGACTACTACCAGAGTCACAGTCTAAAATGAATTATTTATGAGAGCTTAAGAGTTAGTCAGGAACAAGGGGATTTTTTCACCACACAAGTATTTAATGACTCTCTGGTAAATGCATTACTCCAATATAGTTGAACTTGAGCTGCTTATAACTTCCAGGCAGTAGGTTCACAGCACATTTGGTTTTAAGCAGCTCCCAGACCCATTTTGCATGTTCCTAATACAAATTCCCACTCACATTTTCTCCCTCACCCATGATATGAGGGAGTCGAGAGATACAACAGGAAGTTGCTCACTATAAAATACTTTTAGGCATCAATATTTCACTATAATCCATATTTTGATACTGATTTTCAGATTATAACTTGACATACAAAGGCATGATTTGGCCTCAAACCAATTACCCCTGCCAACACAGAAAAGCTGGACCTTGTTCCCAGCACTGGTGCTCAAAAATCCTGTCACCACTGGGTACCTGCATTTTCCACACCACCTTAGAAGAAAGAGTCCTAACATCTCAGTATGTCTCCACAGGCGATTAAGGAGGGAAACTCAGACATTGCTCGTGTCCTTTTCTGCCTCAGTTCTAATCAAACGTGAACCTTCCCCTGACAAAGGCTTTGCTCTGATTTATCCACTTGACTCCCTCAGCTCCTGTCCGGGGCACAAACAGCATCCATCCAGTTCACTGATGATGCCAAGCCAGAAGGATTGCTAATGATGCCATCAGACTGCTGCTATTAAGAGACTTGGACAGGCTGCAGAGTTGGGCAGATGAGTACCAAATTAAGTTCAACATGGGCAAGTGTAGAGCCCTGCACGTGAGGAGGAGTAAGCCCCTGCATGAGTTGACCTGCTGGAAAGCAGCTCTGTGGAGAAGAGCCTGGGAGTGGTGGTGGGCAAGAAATTTCTTGTGAGCCAGGAATGTGCTCTTGTGGCCAAGAAGGTCGACCAATATCTGGGCTTGTTTTGGAGACTCAAGAGGAGAGCAGGAGCCATACCCAGTCATGGCCATCCATAGAAACTCCCTTTGGGTCTGGCTTTCTGAGTGCTCCGAGGAGGTGGCCAAGTTCAAAACCAACACTTTATGAAGATATTTAGCAGCGCAGAGTTAATGGTTTTCCCCTCCTCCTTTTTAAACTAAGAAGATGATGGGAAGAGGAGGAATGGCTTTGATTTTCGAGAAAAGCTTGCTTTCCCAGACTCTCTCATCTGTGCTCCCAGAGTGGGACCTTCACTCTCCCCAGCTGTGGGGCTGCTATGTGCACTCCCAGGAAGCACATTCTTGCCTGTGTAAACAGATTAGCTGCTTGCCAAACCTGCAATTATAAAGGAATTTTTAAATGAGGGCAGGCATGAATTTTGCTCAAGGTGCAGCACCACTGGAAGATCTTAAAACCACCTGTTTCCCTGCTGGGGTGCTCCATCTCCCTCAGCACAGCCAGGTCTGCATGAAAAGCTTGACATGAGGTGGCTACATGCCCAGCCCAGGAGCCGACCAAACCCAGATTGTATCCACAGTAGTGTTGAAGGAGAGGGACTCTGTTCCTCTTTTCCACTCTGATGAGACCTTCACCTGCAGTGCTGTGTTCAGGTCTGGAGTCATAAGCACGGGAAAGACATGGACCTGTTGGAGCAGGTCCAGAAGAAGCCACAAAAAAATAACCTAAGGGTTGTAACATCTCTGCTGTGAGGACGAGCTGAGATAGTTGGGGTTGCTCAGCCTGGAGAAGAGAAAGCTTTTCAGTAATTAAGGGGCTGACAAGAATGATGAGCACAGACACTTTAACAGGGTCTGTTAGGACAGGACAGGGGGTGATGGTTTTAAACTAAAATAAGTGAGATTTAGACTAGATAGAAGGAAGAAATATTTTACATTGAGGGTGGTGAGACACTGTTTCAGGTTGCCCAGAGAGGTGAGAGAAGCCCCACATCTAGAAACATTCCAGGTCAGGTTGAACAGGGCTCTGAAACACCTGATTTAGTTGAAGATGTCCCTCCTGACTTTAGAGATGGCATTTAAATATCCTTTCCAATCCAAACCACTGCATCAAATAAGAAAGTCATACTGAGGGCCCTGCTGAAATGGTTAAAAGACTGCTAAAAGTTTCCCACTTGCCCCTGCTTTGGCAGCTGATGAAGTTCTTCCCTATATGATTGGCAATGATCTCGCTGGCATCTCTTTGTAACACTGTGCACTGACGCACAGACACCATCGGTCATTGGTTCAAAGCACTCAGGTGTGCTCCAGAAAGTGAGGCAGGAAAACTTGTTCACTGGGCTGACTCAGGGACTGAAAATTGGGACAAAGGTTTAAGAGGGAGAGCAAAGGTATATTTTCTGAAGTACAACTCTCTGGGGAAAAAAGCAAGTAACAATAACAGGAACAAAAACAACCTCCAACCAGTTCTACTATCTCAAATCATTTTGGGTTCCTCAGAATTAAGCTTCAAAATGTGTCTGAATTTTTGTTTTGCCCTTTCCAGGTAATTCCATAATCGCTCTTTGCCAATACTTCAGACTCCATCAGTTAAGACCTGCTTCTCTACACACACAGGATGCTATGATGTTGAGGTGGCAGAGGTGGGTTGTTGTAATTACATTATCTCTCTGCAGTGCAAGTTCATTGTTTCCACCCTGTGATGGTCTGCTGCAAACAGCCCAGGCGGCAGGTACTCATTCCCTTTTCCCCAAGCGTAGTATTCATTCCAGCCAATGAAGCAGATAGCTCTCACACCTGCTTACTGCCTCTCCAGAAGGTCTTACATCATCACCTCCTTTCTAGAACTGACATGGCTGTGCTTTCTGAGGTCAGTTTTGATCCAAAAGCAACACCAGCAACACCCAAAGACAGGCTGACTTGCAGAGCTGAGACTGTACGAGATGAGCACTGGAGCTTCAGCTACTGCTTTAGCAAAGCACAGTGCAACCTCCTTGCTACTCTTCTTCTAGTCCTTCAAACAGGACAAATCCAGTTACATTAACTTAGTGCATATGTGTTACACATCACTTGCTTTAGAAGAAGATCTTCAATACAAGGGTGGTGGGACTCTGGAATAGGCTGCCCAGGGAGGTTGTGGATGCTTTCTCTCTGTAAGTGTTTAAAGCCAGGCTGGATGAGGCCTAGAGTAGCTGAACCTACTTGAGAGGCATCCCTGCCCATGGTAGGGAGGTTTGAGTACATGATATCTAATGTCTCTTCCAATCTAAGCCATTCCCTGATTCTATGATTCATGTAGAGTGGGACCTGACCTAGTCAAAGTTGTCCCTGCTCACTGTAGGAGGGTTGGACTAGATGACCTCTACAGGCCTTTTCCAACCCAAACCATTCTATGCTTATGTATCCTGACAGTATAAATTTTCTAAGACCTCAGTTAAAAGTCCTTTAGGGTTTTCAGCTGGTGGCTTGGCTGAGTGGCTGCTAAACATTGGCCCCATGGCATCTTAGGGTCTGAAAAATCCCTCAAAGTGTGGAAAATAGATCTGAATCACACTGTTTTCCCGAAGAACCTTTCTGTGGCAGTGGAACACTAGAACCTGTCACTGCAGTGGGATGCTACACAGAAATAGGGGTTGCATCTGGGCAGCTGTTACCAGGTCCATCCTCACCACATCACATGTGAGAAGACCCCAGTGAAGCACATTTGTGCTTTTGACAACCAGCACTGCTCACACTTAGCAGAGGAGCTTTTTACTTTTTTTTTTTTTT
>VWYK01114471.1:51366-77780 GCA_013399775.1 Semnornis frantzii | reverse complement strand
TTTTTTTTTTTTTAAAGCTCTGTTTTTATCATGTCAAAGACACAAAGAACTTCTTCTTTACTCTAAAAATCCATCTAAATTTAGAAGAGTCTTTCATTGTGATGGACCAGCAACAGAAGCATGCAAAGAATTTTTACTGACAGAATTAAGGTCACTAGCCAAGAAAGAGTGTCTCTGACTTTAATTTCAGATATTGTTTTGATCCTACAGCTGGAAGGAAAGGTCAAGCTATATTTTAAATATAACCTTAATCTCATAAGGGCTCCCTTTCTTATAGTCATCAAGTCTCCTTATTACAAACATAATTATCACGTAGTGAAAAAACCCACAATTGTTTATGCAGATGCAACCCACTAACAGTTCATGCCAAGCTCCTGCAAGGAAGCTGCCAGGCATTTTTGTCCATCCTTGGGAAGCTGGGCCCCCCCTCCAACCATTCTATGTGACAGATCAATAATTTTTCCTTTCATCAAGGAACCAGCTTTGTGTAATCACAGTTATGCTGAAACCTGTCCTCAAAGCAGGGCTATCAGCTCTCAACAGCTGTGCCCAACACTATGCCATATAAAGCCACAGATTATGATCATTTTTTAAATATTTGCACATCTCAGACCTTCAAGAATTAATTTCCTTCCAGTTTAAAACAAGAAGCTTGTCACAGTATTAAGTGCCACATCTCTGCATGGTCACACAGGCATGCTGTCCCCCAAGGGCAGCTCGCTTGTCATGGCTGACCCTCTCTTGGTCCCGGCGTGACTCACCCACCTGCTATTCCTTCCCTGACACTCCCAAGCTGAACCAGCCTGACTATTTCCCGCTGACAACAGTGATACTATTGCACAAAGGCTAAGCTAGGGAGCAGCAACAGTTGCCCAAGTGCATTCCACACAATTAAAATTACCAAATAGAGAACTACAATTGAGATGCCACCTCAACCTCACCCAGCTCCTCAGCCCCCGCACACCGCTGCTTCCATAATCATGTAAATAATTCCCTTGCAGACTCAAATAGCAATAGCCTGAGGGTTTCCTCACAGCTGCCTTTCAATATGCAGCCTGAAATTTAGTGCTCCTCTGTATGTTCCTGGGGTGGCACAGCTAAGACAGGATCTTCATCGCTTGAGGAGTGTGAGGTGGGGATGGAAGCAGACAAGCAGAGCTGGACTCACGACTGCCACAGGGCTTCCTTACCAGAACTGTGTGCATCCCCGTGTAGAGCCTGCTGAGACACACCAGTGTTGAGAACGCAAATGCTGCTGCCAGACCAAGTTCAAAGGGGTACTGTGAAAAAGGAACAAAACCACAGATAGACCTGTTACACCATTCTCTCTTTTAATACCCATAGCTCTGAAATATGACTATGCATGAAATCCAAGCAGCCAGGCTGACGTCAGGATCTCATGTTGCAAAGTGCTTCCTGAGCTTCTTAAAGAAAGGTGGTAGATGCCCCATCTCTGGAAACATTCCAGGCCAGGTTGGATGGGGCTCTGAGCAACCTGCTTTAGTTGAAGACATCCCTGCTGACTGCAGGAGACTGGACTAAATGATCTTTTAAAGTTCTCTTCCAATCCAAATCATTCTGTGATTCTATTCTTCCTCAAAGAGATTAACGTGATCCAAGATGAGACCTCACATGAGCCAATGTGTGATTTTAGGCCAGAAGGTAATTTCCTTATTACTGCTCTTGTAGAAGTCTAGTCTCAGTGTGGGGAAACGGGAAACAGATAGCATTTGAAGAGTTTTCCTCTGTGATATCTGCCTGCATAATCCATGTTGGTGCTAAAGACCCTAAGAAAAAAAGGCACAGCATGTTGTACGAGAGGTACTCGAGGTTGGACTACAAGCTCAGCCCATCCAAGGGGTGTGATGGCCAGAGTGATCGATAGTCCTCAGCAGCAGGTTGGGAGGGAAAAATCAATGTCTGGGCTGAAACCACAGTCCAGTTAATAGACTAGTCAGGACCACTCTGTCTTGTGACACATAAAATTTAATCATCTTCTGATGAAGCTAGTTTTGCTTAATCCCCTCTCTGAGTTACCTACAGACATGGAAAGAAGCATTGAAATAAATTAACACTTAGAAAGGAGGGGGGGGGGGAAGACAAAAAAGCACCAAAAAAAAGTAAACAAACACAAAAAAACCCAAGTGAAACACATACTTGATCAAGAATAAACTTAAAATATCAGCTCTTAATCTATTCATTCAAATCCTGGAGCCAAGCAGGCTGATGGGCTCCTTTCCACCCATAAAGAGATTTTCCCAATACCCAAAATATACATAAATTAAACTAATTCACCCAATTTGACACAAAGTCTCCATCCACTGCTGAAAGGCTGATGACTGAGCCGGATGGCCACAGGTCAGTGCAAAAGTGCTTCTGTGGAAATTTTAAGCATAACAACTTGTTTCTCACTCTTTCTCCCCAGGGCATACTCTGGTTTCTGGAGTAGCAAGCTCAGACCCGGCTGCAGATGTCACTCCCAGTTCATAAAATGCTATTTTTTCCTTGCTTCTCAAAGCCCTTGGAGGATTTACACCCATTTTACTCTCCTCTTAGCAGGCAGCCTGGGAGCCGGCTCAGATCAATAATTGTTGACCAGGGCAGCTTGAAGAGGGAGCAGCAAAATGCACTACTAGATTCAATTGCTTCTATTAAGAAAGAAAAATCATTTAATTATTGCACAGTAGCCTTACTGTTTCACAGTAGTTTCCAAGAGGCGCAAGACAGACAATGAAGAGCTGTGTGTCCCACTAGGAGTCTACCAATTGAGGACAAAGTGCTGCTGCCCAGTGCAGCTATGACCCATGGGATGATTTGACCTTCCAGGCAGGACTGATAAATATCCTATCCTATGGCTCCTCCTCCCCATCCTCATCCGGCTCCCAGGCTGCTCCAAACAGTTACGAATTACCAGGTTGGCAGTCCGGCTTTGGGCACCACTGACGTCCTCAGTCATTCATGTGCTGCAGGTAGGAGCAAAGCCCACTGCTCCATGGCTGGGACCAGGAGTATAAAGATTAAACTGATCCCAAGATCTCAGTGTCACTCAGAGATCTCCGTTTCTATTAGTTACAACCCTGGGACACATCAATTAGGTGGACATCATTTATCTCTGCACACACTTTAGCACTGCAAGGAGGACACCCAAGGACCTCCCAGCCATAGAATCATAGAATCACAGAATGGTTTGGGTTGAAAGGGACATTTAAAGGTTGTGTAGTCCAATCCCTCTACAAGAGCTTCATGTCACTTAGGTTTTTGTGAGGTAGGAAAAGCACCCTTAGAAATCCCCTGGCTATGTTGGGCTACCAGCATACATCATGATTTGATTCATACAACAGCAGCAAGTTCATTGCACTTGGAACTGGAGGATGCTTGCAAAGATCTTTCCCCACCTTGGGCACTTTATTTTTCTGAAAGGCTTACTACCCAGAAACCCGTTTCTCCATGGTGATTTTTTTTTTTTTTTTGTGTAATTTTATGAATCCAGACACAGATTTCCTGTGCTCTAGTGATAATAATTTCCTGGGTGCATCACATTCAAACATGTTTCTCAGCACTCTCATGCATATTTCAAAGAGAAATCCTCATAGCCAAAAGGGCTCACAGTGCAGGTTGCCTTGAAAGGTATTAGATATCCCATCCCTGGAAATCTTCCAGGTCAGGTTGGACAGGACTCTGGAGTTGAAGATGTCCCTGCTCTCTGCAGGGGTTTTGGACTAGATGATCTTTGGAGCTCCCTTCCACCCCAAACCAGTCTATGATAATAGATACAAAAATAAATTTATTATCCAGCTATGGTCAACAAAAAGGAAAAACACCCATCTGTGAAAATAAATACAGAGCTCCTCTGGAAGTGGCAACAGCTTTGGTTTGTTGGTTTTGTGCAGCTTGCTGGAAACAGACACATCATTTTCTTTTTCTTTCCTTTTGTACCCTTACCTTGTACTGGTTCATGGTTGCCATGAAGAAGGAGAAGGAGATGGCAGTGGCTGCCATGGCATGAGTGGAAGGCATCCCATACTCTGCAACTGTCCTCATTTCCAGCTTAACAACAGGTGGTGAGAGGGGCCGAGGCCACTTGAGAATGTCCTTGGAGACCTGCCCTATGTACATCACTATCTGGGGAGAGAAAAAGGCCACCAGATTGTCAGTCAGCTAAGGCAATCTCTACTCAGCCCACCCAAGAATCTATTTCCCAGCACCACCCCAAGTGCAGAATTTATCCCCTGAATTATTAAAGGGGTTTCCATTATCCTGATTGACAAAGGAAACCGTGGTTTGACTGCCCCACCTTGTAACCTGATCAGAAGCAGGACCAAAAGGAGCGTTCCCTGATGAGATGCAGTAATACAGGATGGTGTAAGATTGACAGCTGGTTCCCATCACTGCAAGAGAAGTTGACGTTTCCTCCCTATCCTTTACCACACCTCTTCTGCAAAGCAAACAGCTCTAAGAGACATTTTTACACCACTACCTTCAAACTGCTGCCTTGCCCAGCTGCGTCCCTCCCTGCTCCACACAGCAGCTCCCTGGGGATAGCACCAGCTTTCCAGCATTTCCCAATCCTCTCAGCACCCAAAGAGCCCTGCTGGGACACACCACTGCTGTGAGTATTAAATAACCCATTGGTGTGGCTATTAAAGAACAGACTTGCATGGCTGTTATTAATAACTTGGCATCCTCAGGGAAGTAGCAGAGAAAATCAGATGAGCAACACAAAGTACTGGTTCTCCTGCTTAACTGCCCAACAAGAAAAGGCTTTTGGGCACTGCTTGGGACACCAGAGGTCTAAGCCAATTAAGGTTTAATTAGCTACTATGCACCACAGCACAGACATCTGGGGGAAAACGTGGCACACAGCTCCCTGAGAAACAAAGCAATAGGAAGCATAGGCAAGAGGTAAAAGAGGACAGCACCCAACAGCTCTCAGGGCATTTGTGATCACAGAAGGTTAGGGGCTTGAAGGGACCTCAAAAGATCATCTAGTCCAACCCCCCTGTCAGAGCAAGATGACATATATCAGATCACATGGGTGCTCCCAGGGCACCACCATGCTGATATCCTCAGCACCCTCTTCCCAAGGCCAGTGAGCTCTCAGTATCCACAGGGAAAAAGAGATGATCGAAAGCCACCCCAGGCTGTCCTGGATGATTTATTTCCTTTCTATTGTCACTCTCCTTCCTTTGAGTACTGCAGCAAGACAGCATGCAAAGAAAGGTCTATGAATCAAAGCAAACCTTTCTCCTCTTTTTTAATACAAAAAATTCAGGTTAACGGACATCTGTCATTCAAGCTCCATTGCTGTGTGAGATGACTGGCTGCTCTGCTTCTCATGCTTCCACTAGCAAAGGAGAGGTCTTAAAATAACATTCTCCCCATGATGGTTTGGGAGTTACCCACCCCCACACACAATGAGATCACCCAGACTAGACTCAGCCAGTTGGAAGTTAAGGAATGAAGCCCTATTTATAGCTTAGCACAATTTACAAACATATATACACACACAATATACACAAGTATTTACAGAAATATACAAGTTAAAAGTAATACAGAAACAAAATATCAGATTGCCATGATGCTCCTGACCCAAATCTCCTCCCCCCTTCCACTCCCTTTAGAAATAAGCCAGATCAATTCCCCTTTATCTCACATGATAAATCTGAAGAGATGTGAAGTGAGGTGGCAAAATAAAGCTACAAGAAGGTTAGGGGAAATAAAGGGTTAGGTCGGATTAGAGTTAAGGCAGAAGCAACCACACAGACCACCAGAGTGAAGAAGAAGAACAACTGAGGACTGAGAAGTGTGTGAGAAGTGAGTGCCTTGTCTATATTTTGACTAGTTGCGTTTCTCAGCAGAAGAATGAGTGACATAGGTTACTGTCAGTTTTTTTTTCTTTCTTCTCACAGCTAAGGATTTAATTTCTCTCAGTAAAATATTCCAATTAGCCTCAAACCAGCACACTGTTGTTCACCATATGCCAGAACAGCAGCACAACCATCCACTGCCACATTCATTGCCAGCTGCATTGCATCCTTCTCTCTGTCTCCCACCAGCCACTTGAAAAATTACTTCATGTTAAAAAGACAAACATCAGGATTCAGGATCCAGGATCCACAAATCAAGACCAAGAAAGAGCCAAATTATGGCACTCCATCATCCCCCTCTCCACAGTGAGAGGCACCCCAGAGCCTGGCAAAGTGACTGCTGCTGTCTTTGCACCCCTCATCATGTGAACACTATAACCACCTCATTATCAGCAATGCCTGGTTGCTCTTGCTTCACCCTGCTACACAGGCATAGGGCAGGCAGCAAACACCTCGCCCTGCACCATGAACAGCAGGCAAAGGCTCCAGTGCCTTAAAGAAGCCACCACCTGTGTTTATTTGCCTCGTGCTACCATTTCCCAAACAGAGACAGACATGTCTTTGGAAGTTAATTCAATTCCAAGGTTGAAAGCAAAATTACTCTGCGTAACAGAATGTAAAGCATTGAGGCTATCACTTGTGATACCATCTGGGAGGCAAGGTAGGACCAGCCAGTTCATCAGCAGTCCTCTGTAATAATACTGCAACAAGTGGAAGTTGTCATTAGCTGTAGTATACAAGAGCACCAGAGGAAAGGAAATGAGTCATCTTTGAAACGAAGGCTGTGCTGGGATTCTCCTGACGGTGAAAAACAGGCTGAATGGTGGAAGTGGGATGGGCAAGCAACAATACCAGGCAGCTTCACAGCCTGCCATTCCAAGTTAAATTCTAACTCTTCTAGTGTTTAAAAACACATATAGAACAGATACGTACAGTGATGAGAGGAGAGACAACCTCCATAAAATATGAAGGGGAGTCTAGAATACATTCAGGCTGATCTCTGAAGCACCAGCCTTTAGCCTTCAGCTTATCTGGGTGCTGCACATATGGTTTTACACACAGCATCCTGCGTTGTTTGGCAGAAGCAGCAGTTGAGGGCACAGTAAAGCATCCACCACCTCTGGAACTGGCAGAATTCCCCAGGAAGGCAGAAGATGACAGGGGCACCATGCTAAAAGCCACTCAGCAGAGGTGCTGCTCAGATTTTCCTGTCTCCCCACACGCTGGTGGCAAGCGGTTGGAGGATCCTGGGGCTCCATCCAGAGCTCAATCACAGAGAGTTTAGGAAAAAACCAAGGAACAGGCACAAAGCCAAACACCTCAACAAGTACTAGTGACCACATCTGTGGTGGCCTCCATGACAAGCGGTTTGCAGAAAGGTACTTGGGTTATGATGGCAAGACATATCCTGCTTGCACACTATTGAGGCTTGAATCTTCTAAGAGTGGCAGGTACCTACCTCCATTAAGTGGTATATTCTCATTTAAGCTATATATTATTATTTCCTGGCCTTATTTCTCTGACATTTTTTATTTATTTACTCTCTACCAGCCTCAGGAAAGCAAACAAGCAGCCCGAAAGCTTTTCCCCTTATTGGCTTTTTTTCAACACAACAGATGAGAAAACTCCTTTAACAAATACTACAAACCATGGCCATGGAAACACTTAAGAGGAGAAGGGAGATGGAGAGCTGAGCATGGGGCACAAACTAAGCCTTACCTACACTTCTCTACCTATACAATACCAAGAATCATTGATGGTCCTGAGCACAGGCAGAAGTTATCCCGAGTCTAGACCAGAAAGCAACTGGGGACTGATTGCTTTAGCCTCCAGTACTGTGATTTCCAGATTACCCTAGGTAAGACAACAACATACTCAGCATTGGACAGACAAACAAGGACCAGGAAATTAAGACTTGACCTAGAAACATGTCACCTTGTAGCAGCTGATAGGCAGCAAGTTAATGCATTTCAAAGTCTAAACCAGAGTTGATCCCTCTAGCTGACAGTGCTGGACTTCACCCCGTTCCTCTTTCTTCACAAGGGCTGAGAAGATTTTGGAAGTGTAGGTCACAATAAACCCATGCCAACCTCAAATGTCTCTACATGCCCATGTATGTTTCCACCCAAGGGGTCTCAAAGCCCGAAGCTGAACGTTGGAGAGGGGAGAACAAGCGCTTGAATGCAGAGCAAGCAGACATAATTTGCTGTCTTGGAGAAATCTTGAAGCTAATAATTTCTTTGTGTTTTACTGTTGTTTGCTTTTTCCTTCTTTTGCTGACATTTTTTGCCTGTCTGGAGTGTTCTGTTACGAGTACTTCACCAAGAGCCAGCAATGTGATCTTGTGGCCAAGAAGGGGTGCACAAAGGAGACCGTGGCCAGCAAGTCAAGAGAGGTTCTCCTCCCCCACTATTCTGCCCTAGAGAAATCACATATAGCGTGTTTAGCCCTGTTTTGTGCTCTTTGTTTCAAAAGATACAGGGAACTACTGGAGAGAGTCCAGTGGAGGCTACAAAGATGCTAAGGGGACTGGAGCATCTCTCTGAGGAGGAAAGACTGAAACCTGGGGCTGTTTAGCCTGGAGAAGACTGAGACAGCCATCTTCTCAATGCTTATGAACATCTAAGGGGCAGGGGCAAGAGGATGAGGCCAGATTTTTCAGTGGTGCCAGCAATGGGACCAGGGGCACACGTGACCATTCCACAGACATTTGAAGATCATGAGGAGCCTTTTTTTTTTTTTTTTTTGTACTCTAGTATTTCAGCTAACAAAGGTGACTAGGACATATTTATTTTCTACTTCTGTTTTTTCAGCTCTCTTTTCTCTGCTATTGATCCAGTAAAAGGACAAAATGAAATTCTAGAGAAACACAGAGTCAAATAGCATTAGTGACTACTACTTCAGACTGACTTTGATTCTGCTGGTCTGGCTCCAAAATAGAAACTCTATAGTCTGACTGTAGAAACTGAAAGCTTGTCATCTTCCCAGAAAGGAAATACACAGTTTGAAAAGCATCATGCTTTTGCTTCTATCATAACCACTGTGTCCCAATAGGAGCAACAGAGCGCATGGTGAACTGGAAAGAGAGGGAAAAATAAGGATGCCCTGTTAATAAATTGGCATGTGCGGGAGATTAGTCAAGCAAGAGCAAGATTATTTGTGGTTGTCAAGGCAGGCATGACTTTGATTCACACATTAAAATTAAATCGAGCATCCAGCCTGCAGTGTTCCCAGCTTCTTCTGCTCTTAGCATCTCCCAGCTAAGTGAGCAGATAAACATTACACCAAATAGCAGCTGTGACTGTGCCACTCCAGTACCACTTGGTTCACAGTGAGAGAGGAGTGGGGCAAGGAAAAGCACCTTCCCATGGAGATTCTTTACGGTGAAGGTGTAGGCTCTTTACAGTGAGGGTGGTGAGACACTGGTACAGATTGCCCAGGGAGGTTGTGGATGCTCCCTCCCTGGAGGTGTTCAAGGCCAGGTTGGATGAGGCCTTGAGTGACCTGTGCTAGTGGGAGGTGTCCTTGCCTATGGCAGGGGGTTGGAACTAGATGGTCTTTGAGGTCCCTTCCAACCTTACCATTCTATGATTCTTCTTCTATCCCCAAGCCAATGACAAGAACTGAGGTTTAGCTTCTGGAAAACCCACCGTGAAAGTTGCCAAGTATCACTACTGACCTTTTGCCACAGCAGAAGCCCAGGTAGAGGAAGCTCTGCAGAGCAGAGAAGCCCTAGGCATCCTTAGCCTAGGGAACTTTAAGTCACCCTTTCACCACATTCTGCTCCCCATCACCTTCTTGGTTAAGTGTGATGAAATGTTCAAGGTCATATCAAGCTGACGGGAGACTCAAACACTGGAGTTGTCCCAGCTGTGGCATGAGGAACACATTCACAGGGCAGGTCTCCAGGTCAGCACAAGCGGATCAATGCATCATGGCAAGAGTAGACAAGAGGGAAGGGACAACAGAGACAGCTTCTTAAAATACAGTTTTGGAGCTCCCAAGTCAGAACGCAGAAAAGCAAAACTAGGGCAAGAAGACCAAAAGGCCCTCATACCTCCAGCAGTATAAACGACCAACATCCAAGGACATTCACTCTAAATGAATTGTTCAGCTAAAACCTTAAGGTAGTTGACTATCTTGTGAGGTGTTTGAGAGCTGGAACTGTGCCCACAGTCTCCCGGTAACAGCAAAAAGTGCTGGCACATTGATCTGGTTTATCATCTAACACCTGAAAATGGGAAACATGGTGGAGATCTAGTGAAATAGCAAAGGTTTCCAACTTAAACTTTATTACTCAGCTATGAAAGCCTAACTGGCACTTTTTCTTCAAGGTTTGAGTACACCATCAGCACATGCAAAGCTCCCTCTCAGTCAGCACTTAATCATCTTGTACATGGCATTTTCTTTTATGGACCATCTGTTTTTATGTTCTGGAATATTGCACTCTACTTAATGTGCCCCATCAGAGTCTTACCTGGTCTCACAGCATGCAATACAGGAGGCTTTGAAGAGTTTGACTTTGGAATGCCCATGTTTATGAGCTGTTCCAAGCTCATTTTGGTGAAATGTTGCAAAAGCACAAAAACTAGCAAATACCAAAGAATCACTAAACCCAAATCTTGCTGCAAAGTGCATTTTCAAAGCAGTGTCTTGGGATTCAGTCATGTCAGTGGAATCTTTGTGCAGGCAGACTCCTGCTGGTTATTAAACTCCTGTTTACCTGAGAGCCTGAGTTCAAAGCTCATTATTCCCAAGTAATTAAATGCTGATAGCCTTTGGAAAATGATTCATTTGAAAAGCAAGATGGGAAATTAAAGCACCATGGATTCAGACCAGGATCTCCTCAGACCTGCTGAAGTTGCATCCAGCACCACTTGAGCTCCGCAGGTGCCTTGGTATCCCCATCCCAACCTTGCCACCTTTCTGAGATGCCACCTTGAAGTGAGTCAGCAGGTTACGGTTTTTACACACCAGTAACTTCCACATCCACGCTGGCAAAGTCCATACTGTTCAGCTTTTATTAATATTGTAGAAATTGTATCATAACCACTTTTTCCCAGGCTGAAACACCACATCAAAATAGAGCTTTCGAAGTGGTGCAGAGACAGCAAATACAAAATGAGCTTTCGCTTCTGCAGTCAAGACCTACAGTAAATCTGAAGTACCTTTTAGGGGCTGGCTCATGTAAAGTTATTTTTCATCTCTGCACTTCCTGTTTGGAGTAGAATCATAGAATAGTTTAGGTTGGAAGGAACATCAAGGATCATCCAGTTCCAACCCCCTGCCATAGGCAGGGACACCTCCCACTAGCACAGGTCACTCAAGGTCTCATCCAACCTGGCCTTGAACACCTCCAGGGAGGGAACATCTACAACCCCCCTGGGCAAACTGTGTCAGTGTCTCGCCATCCTCACTGTAAAGAAATTCCTCCTAACATCCAGTTTAAATCTCCCCTCTTCCAGTTTACACCCATGTCTTGTCATTACGAGACCTTGTCAATAGTCCCTCTCCAGCCTTCCTGTAGGCCCCCTTCAGATACTGGAAGGCTACTATAATGTCTCCTGGAAGCCTTCTCTTCTCCAGGCTGAAGAGCCCAAATTCTTTCAGCCTGTCCTCATAGCAGAGCGGAGTAGCAGGAGGCACAGGCATCAAAACCTTGTCTTTGCAGATTCAAGAGTGTTGAGTAAACACTGTTGGAGAAGGGATTCAAAGACACCAGGGTGCTTCAGCACCAGCTCTGCATCTTGCTTACAGATTTCAGGTAGTTCTTTCCCTTGTCTTCCGTAAAGAGAAAGCCTACATGCGTGCTGTGAATCTTCAGAGGAAAGACACTGTGGACACACAATGTGCTGCTGTAAGCTCCCAAAGCAATGAATGTGACCACAGCTTGTGTTTCCCAGGGCTTTGGGAAACTCCTAAGTCAGTTTGGGAGACCAAGCACTAGAGAATACATCCCAGAGCACCAGGTCCATTCCTTTGCTGCTGCTGAAATAAACTCTTAATGATTTTTC
Organism: Semnornis frantzii; assembly: GCA_013399775.1. Lineage (NCBI taxonomy): Eukaryota > Metazoa > Chordata > Aves > Piciformes > Ramphastidae > Semnornis > Semnornis frantzii. Next base: position 65,899 of record VWYK01114471.1, on the reverse strand, counting down.
TTACCACCCTTTGACCTTTAGAGCTGTTTCACCTTTGCCTTCAGCTTTATTTACAACTGTCCTGTGCATGTTTCTTATGGTTGTACTTGTGTCTTAAGCAGCTCCTACCTTCCCCCATGTTTACAGCCAGTCCCGTTCTCCCTCCAACTTTATTTTGTTAGGCACTTATCTGTGCTTTCAGTCTCTGCTCAGAAAATAGCCTGTTCCCTAATCATCCCTGGCTCCACCTCAGTTCAAATTTATCTTCCTCGAATGTAGGTGACTGGCTATGCAGAAACTATCACAGATAAGATGGTAGGAAGGTCTTGTAAACCGCATTCATGCTGCTTTAATTTTTAAGGGAAGAAGTTTCTGTCATTCAGAGACATGGGCTCTGTCATTTCCCCACTTGCAGCAGGTTGCTCGCAGGTTTAAGTCCCCAACAGCAGAAAAATCAAGTAGCACACACTGTACCTCAACCGCCCGAGGACAGGTCCGCCTCTGCTGCACAATGATCTCATGCTCTTCATCACAACCACCTCCGCTGACAGTATTTTACCAGCACGTGGTCTCAACAGAGCTATGTGCTCATGAGAAGGTAATTTCTGCATCACTGTTTCTCTCCTTGATGAAGAGCTTCACTAACAATCTCCCCTTATCCCAAAGGTTGTTACAGGGGAACTTCTCTTGCCTTCTTAGGGCTCTCTGTTCCATACAATGCCTTGCTCCAGTTGGTTAGGTGCCTTCAGATAACTGTGCCTAGGTGCTCAGCTTGCCCCTTTGTGCTCTTCCCACCTTCTACTGGCAACAGTTGGGCTACCTGGATTCTTACTTTCAACTAACTTTGCTGTTCTCAGCATCCTGTTATCACCTGCACAGTAGCGGAAGCATTTCCTTACAACTCTGAATTGCAGATAGGCTGCCAAGGAAGGGCTAGTGAGTGGTCTAGGGCACGAGTTTGTTGAGGAATGGTTGAGGGATCTGAGGTTGTTTAGCATGGAGAAAAGAAGCCTCCAGGAAGATCTCACTCTCTTCAGCTCCCTGGAATGGACGTTATAGTGAGCTAGATGTTGCTCTTCTCTCCCATGGAACAAACAGTAGAAGAAATGGCCTCAAGTCAGATTTAGGTTGGACATTAGGAAAAACCTCTTCCCTGAAAGGGTTGTCAAGCCCTAGAATAGGCTGCCCAGGGAAGTGGGGGAGGCACTATCCCTGGTAGGATTTAAAAGCTGTGTAGATGTGATGCTGAGGGACATGGTTTAGTGGTGACTTGGCAGTGCTGGGTTAATAGTTGTACTTAAAGGTCTTTTCCAAACTAAATGGTTTTCTGATCTGCCCTCCTGTGTTTACCGCAGTGTCACCAGACAGACATCCCTCTTGTGCTCTTGTCAAACACCTTAGGTATGTCAAAAGCCCAGCTTTGTCACTTTGAAGGTATTTCCCATTGAACTAAGCCAGTTCTCATGTTTTGTGCTTGACTGAGGTGGTCCAGGACAGACATACACCACTTTCAGGACCAGAAATGTGGATTCCTGCTCCCTGCCAGCAAACAAGCCACCCAGCTGAGCTCACCATGACAGTAACATATCATGTACAGATGCTTTTAGCCATTTCACAATTAAACATAATTTAAAGTTTGGGGTTTTTTTTAAACTACAGATTGTCACAGTCTGTGAATATCTTCTTCTGAGTATAAAATATGACTACACGACTCCCTAAGTCGAAACATATTAACAATCATAACCTCAAATGCTTGAACAGTCCAATCCAGCCTGGGTCTGGCCAGTGCTCAGTCTCCTCACAAGGTAAAGGCAAGGCAGAAGGGCACACAAAGAGCTCTAAAGAGACATTTTTTGAGCAATATGCAAATTCAGAAGGCAGCAGCTGCCAATTATCTTCTATGGCATGTTGCCAGCAGCAGTAGGTGTACTCCTGGCCAAAACCCAGCTCTAATTAAACAGTGTCCACCTACTTCTAAATTTCATCTGCAAGATAATTTTTCATATTCTCTTTGTAAGTGGTATAGACGAGGGTTACTGGCACAGAGCAGCTGCTGCTTTCTGGCCAAACCTGGGTGCCTGTGAAGTGGGTGACCCAATTCAGATTCATTTTCCAATTTCTCATATTATTTGGACAAAAGAGATGATATTATTAAGCAGAATTGACTAAGGACCTGATTTGCTGGAAAGAAACAAAGGTAGGTACCACATCGCACAGAGTCTAGAACAGAAGTCTTCTGAAGAATGACTGAGGGAACTGGGATTGTTTAGTCTGGAGTAAAGGAGGCTCAGAGAAGACCTTGCTCTCTACAACCACCTGAAAGAGGGTTGCAGGGAGGTGGGTGTTGGTCTCTTCTCCCAAGGAACAAGCAATAGGACAAGAGGAATGGCCTTGAGTTGGATCTGGGCAGGTTTAGGCTGGACATTGAGAACAACTTCTTCCTCAGAAGGGTTGTCAAGCCCTGGAACAGGCTGCCCAGTGATGTGGTGGGGATCCCGTCCCTGGATACCATTGGCTTTCTTGGCCACAAGAGCACATTCCTGGCTCGTGGGGAGGTTGTTGTCTACCAGGGCTCCCAGGTCTCTCTCTGCAGAGCTGCTTTCCAACAGGTCAACCCCTAACCTTGTACTGGTGCATGGTCATTTGTCCCCAGATGCAAGACTCTACACTTGCCCTTGCTGAAATTCATGAAGTTCTGTCCAGCCTGCCCAGGTCAGAAAGAAATAGGTCAGTCCAAGATGTAACAGAAATCAACAGAAAGACTATGTCACCTCTCACAGCACTGTGATGCATCTGTTTCCTCACACACAAGTTACTCATACAAACAATGCTGAGTTTTGTTTGGAAGGATTTTGGTTGTTAAATGTTATTTGCCAGTTACAGAATTAACAACTACACTTTTAAACAGGTCACTGAGATACTTACAGACCAAACGATGATCATCCTCCTAGATACAGAGTGATCTATGTTCCAGTAGGTAAATGGAAGGAAAGTGATATAAAAAATCTCTTCACCCAAAGCAGCTGAAAACTTGAACAAGTAGTAGTAGAAGTAGTTCTTCACTATGTACTTCTGCGTGCAACCCTGGAAATGAGAGAATTTTAGATTCTCATCAATTAGCTAAATTACAGCAAGCATTGAAGATATCTAATCTGTTGCTGTTCCCAGCCCCTAGATCAAACACTTTGGTAGAATAAGCATCAAGAAATTAAGTTCAGTTTTTGCACTGAAATGAATATTATAGCAATAGCTCAACTACACTTCCTGCAGATCAGAAATCTATTCAAACTAAAGTCTAATTGACAAAGACTTTCCAGAGATGGGATCAATCTTTCCTCCAGGAAAATCAAGTATATTTAATAACATAGTACTGATGTGTTGATGCCACAGCTGTTAGCGACAGCCCTTGGCATGTGCCTTAGCACAGTTGCAGCTGCATGAGCAAATCCAGGAGAGAATAAAAAACTACCAACAGATATATTGCGAAATACATCAGGTGATGCTGTTCAGCACTTTTTTTTTTTTTTTTTTGGTAGAGGTTTATTTTTCCCCTCTGAATTTAGCAGGTAGATCATAGAATCACAGAATGGATTGGGTTGGACATGACCTTTAAAAGTCACCTAGTCCAGCCCAACTGCATCTTGAACTAGATGCCCCAGCAATGGGGTCATCTGCCACCTCTCTGGGCAACCTGGGCCATTGTCTCACCACCCTCAGTGTAAAGTATTTCCTCTGTCTAGTCTAAATACTCTCTCTTTCAGTTTAAAACCATCACTACTCGTGCTGTCACAACAGAACCTGATAAAATGTCTGTCCCAATCTTTCTGAGAGGCCACTTGAAGTGCTGAAAGGTCTCCCCAGAACCTTGTCTTCCCCAGGCTGAACAATCATAACTCTTCCAGCCTGTCCTCACGGCAGAGGTATTCCACAGATGATTTCACTGATGTACCCCATCTAACATGCTCTTTTTTTCTCTTCTAAACAGCTGCACCCAGCCCACCTGAGCTGGGAAACCACACAACCGTGCCTATATTAAGGTCACAACTTTGGTCACTTCCAAATGGCAGCAACAGCAAATGCGAGTAGTACAGCACTAGGAGTTTCTCAGTCTGTTAGGAGGAACACTGTGGAAGTGAATCACACTTTTTATAAACACACATCAGAAAAAAAATGAGATATATATGAAGAATACTTTTTATTTGGGGTAAGAAAACCAACCTAGTAGTTTTTCCATCTCCCCAAAAAAGGAAAAGGATATATGGAAGTTGTCTACATAAATATGCACTGGAAGAACTTCCTGAAGATCAGGAAGTGAGAGGGATCAGAAAGGTTTAAGCATAGACACAGCAGAATCACAGAATATATCTCGTTGGGAGAGACTTCAAAGATCATCCAGTCCAACCCTTGGCCAAGCTAAAGAATCAACACTAAACCACATACCTAAGTGCCACATGCTGCTTGAACACCCCACAGATGACAACTCCACCACTGGCCTGGGCAGACCATTCCAGTCTTTGACAACCCTCTCTGTGAAGAAAGATTTCCCAATATCCAGCTGGAAACTCCCCTGGCATAGCTTGAAACCATTTCCTTGCCACCAAGAAGAGGCTGCCCCCATCCTCGCTCCAGTCTCCCTTCAGGGACTCGTAGAGAGCAATGAGGTCTCACCTGAGCCTCCCCTTCTCCAGTCAGAAAAACCCCAACTCCCTCAGACACTCCTTGTAGGCCAGGTGCTCCAAGCCCTCCGCCAACCTCGCTGCCCTTCTCTGGACACACTCTAGCATCTCAATGTCCTTCCTACAGTGAGGGGCCCAGAACTGAACACAATACTCATGGCGTGTCCTTACCAATGCTGAAAACAGGAGGACAATCACTTCCCTGTCCCTGCTGACCACAGTGCTTCTAATCCAAGCCAGGATGCCATTGGTTTTCTTGGCCACCTGGGCACACCATTGACTCATATTCAGCTGACTGTCAACCAGAACTCCTAGGTCCCTCTCTGAGCTGTAGCTTTCCAACCGCACATCCCCAAGTCTATAGCTTACCATGGGGTTGTTGTAACCCAGGTGGAGGACCTGGCACTTGGCCTTGTTGAACTTCATACAGTTAGCCTTGGCCCATCGGTCTAACCTGTCTAGATCTCATTGTAAAGTTCCCTTACCCTCTAGCAGACCTCCAAACTTACTCAGAGTGCACTCATAGCTTTGACCTAAGGTCCTAAAACTCTAAGAGGAAAACCATAATGCTTAGAATTTACTGTATAGCTAGTCTACCAGAGAGAAACTCTCACCCTACACGCTAGTGAAAAAAAAGGTTAAAAGTATCTAGGAAGTCTAAATGTGCATGGTGAAAGCTGTCAGAAGTTCATCTCATAATCTGCTTTCAGTACAGAGATGAGGTAAATAGCATGAAGCCAGCAAAAGGAAGAAATAAAAAAGCTTTATCCATTCACCTACTGTAGAAAATGTCACAACATATTTAAACTGGGTTTTGCATCAATAGGGAGAAAAAAAGAATGAGTCATCACTTTGGAAATGCTGGGGTCATAGGAGTGTCCCTCAAGTAGCAGTAACAGATCACTGATGAGTTACTGACATCCCTCTAAGATGAGGCAGCAGTACCCCATGGCTGGCTGAACAACAGAGTGGCTCCAAGAGTTTCACATGCCACTTGGAAAATGCTCTCAGTGCAATTGGCAACTCCAATGCTTCTGCCCAAGATCCTGAAACTCTCTTTGGTCACACTTAATGTGGACCCAGAGAGAAAGCCCTCTCTTGGCGTCACTAATCCCCCATTAAGCATCAATTTCCAACACATTAGTAATTGTGTGCTTTAGATCAAAGACAATCAAAGCATTACCTTAGGGACGTGTCTAATAAAGGTAATGCTTTAATACTTGTAACCTCGTGGGACGAGTGTTAACATTCTCTAATTCCAGTAATCTGTGTTGGGGGCGGGGGGAAATAACTTTCAGGTTCCAAAAGAAATGTGGAATTAAATATTTCCAGGCCGAGTGCTGGGCCAACCCCTTCCACGTGATCAAAGGAAACCTAAGTGTTGGGGGCTTTAAGTTTTCCTTTTCTATCAGAAATCATCCCAAACTTGTTTGGAGTCTGTTGTTTGGTTGGGTTTTTAACACTTATATCAACAGCTGGAGACAGACCAACATGTGAAGCAGGGGACAAGCAGATCACACCTGTGATAACAGTGGTAACGGCCACATGTGAGGCATGCAGAATCATTCCACTTGATTTTAGACAGCAATAAAAAAAAAAAAGTTATTTTCAATCACTGTGACCCTAAAGCATTCTGACCCCAGAAAGTCCACTCCATACCTTGGTCCATGAGAGGTCCACGGCACTGGTGGAGACAGTTGAAAGTTGTTGGGCTGAAAGAGACCACATTTTGCAGGACCAAAGGAGAGAGTAGTCTAGAAGGAAGTGGTAAAGGTATGTCCAGGGCTCCCAGCAGCACCATCATATCAGGCACAATGCACAGCCAAGCAATATCCCTCACACAATCCCATCAGTACATCTGCACCCAAAGTTGTCCCTTCAGTCTGTAAAGGGTGCCCAGCTGTGATAGACATACATACTCAACACACCACAGCTGGGATGGGCCAGCACCCAGATAAGACACATTGGTTTACTCCTGAAGATTTCATTTTAATCTTCAGATATTTCCTTCCACTCTAAGGAGTGCTTGGGAGGCTGAGTAAATTACAGGTTATGTTTATGTAGATAGCTCTTGAAGTACCATAATTAGCCATCCTTGCTACATATATCTGTGTTCTTCCAACAGAAGAAATCTGCTAAGTCATTTAAATATGAAGTTGAGTAAAATAAGATAGAATTGACGGAGAACTTGTTTAAGCAATCAATAGGAAGAATCAATGAAGGGGAAAATTGATTTCATCACTTTTCTAAAAGAAAGCCTTCCTAATAAAATAAGGGGACCAGGGGAAGAAAGAACAGGGGGAAAGCAGCCTGTAAGTCTCTGCTTTCAGAGGCATAGGAGAATGGCTGTTAAGGAGACTGAGATGGCTTGTGAAGGACTCTGCCTGCTGGAAGGAGAGACGTACATGTCCTGGAAGAGAGCAGAACCAATGTAATCTAGTTTGTCCACCAAGGATGGAGAGTTTTCACCTCTCATCATTGAAGAATAGTCAAACCTGTCCATATACATGCCAATGGTGGAACTTCAATGCTTACTCCAGGCAATTGCCAAGTGCTTTGCTCTCCTTCCACCTCACCTGAAACATTCTCACTGAAATCCAAACCTATGACTATTTTCTTCTCTACTGCAGACAAGGAACAGATTGTTCTCTTCCTCTGGAGGTTGACATGGGTGAAGCTTGCTACAAGTGTTCAAAAAGGATGTAACTGTCCTCTCTTTCACTGCCTCAATGTCTGGTTCTTCTTACAGAAGATAGTGTTTTTTCCAGACAACACTCAATGTGCTTGTCTTGAATTACAATGCCCAAAGATCAGACACAACACAATCATGCTGAAGGAACAGTCCTGCACAATCTCATTTTGCAGGCTGCTTCCAGCACAGCATGCCACCAGTGTGTCACATTCAACCTGTCATCTCCTCTAAACACTTTTTCCCCATGAAAACACTACCAAGTCTATCGTTTTCCGTGCTGCTGTTATTTATAACATGTGCTCCTTCAATAGGTATCTACATTACTGAAGTCAATTTTCAACCATATCTTCAGCTTGACAGGACTATTTGATTTCTGTTTCCCACCTCCAGCCTACCTGCAGCTCCTCCTAGATGTATCTCAAAGGATGACCCTCACACCTACCTTTCCAGCTAATTACTTCCACATGTTGATGAAACCTATTCTGAAAAGTCTCTGTTTTCATGCTTTCCATCAAAAGGTGTTCTGCGTGGCACTCAAACTCACAGGCCATCCAACTGCATATGTTCCTTTCTCAGCAGACACATGAACCATAGAAGAAGAGAGGTTTGGAAGGGACCTTTAAAGGTTCACCTAGTCCAACTCCCCAAACCTAGCAGCTCATACTAGCTGCTAATAAAAAGGAAAGCCTGATCTTCTCTCTGCAGCAGTCTTATGGTATCAGAACTGTTTCAGCCCTTCTCTTCCAGTATAGAGGAACCTATGGCCCTCAGACTTTGGGCAAATACCTATACGCTCGTGCCTGACATGAAGCACAACACCTTTATTTCTTTGCATGCTGTTCATTGAATATTGCCCTTCTTATGGCCATTGCAGTGTCTCAAATAACCCCTCAGACATTCAGTTCTAATGCTTTTGTTGTGATCACTGATAGGTGTCAACAGCAGTTTCCTGCCAAGAAAGCCACACAACACCAGCCTAAGTAGGGCTAGATGCATCTCTTTGATGAGCACCACCAAGGCAGCTCACCTCTTTCATTCTCTCAGCCCTGCCATGCAAGCCAGAGGTTAGGTAGGTTGGACATGGCTCTTCCAGGTACCTCAACAACAGCATTGGGTGAGCTTCCCACACACTTCCATCTTCCTACATTCCAGGCAGGACTGACTGATTTGTGCAATAAGGAAGCAAAACCACAGGAGAGGCACGAGAAGGAAGGGCAAAAGAAGGCAGTTTCCTTCCTCTTTGTTTTACAGTGGAAGAACAGGTTTGTTTAATTGCATTTTAATTTGCGAGCATTAAATTGCAGTTTTGTGAGGTGCACCATGGAGCCTTTGCCTGAAAGCTCCTATGGAAGTCGCTGTAAGGTTTAAGTAGCTGTAGCATCTTTTGGCAGAGGGAGGAAAATATATGAGTGGAGAAACAGAGAAAGTAAATCACAGGAAATAAAATCGGCTCAAAAGGACAAGGATTGCAGCTTTGAAATTAAACTTGGCTCTGTTTCCTTTGAAACTCAACTGTATCTCATACCTCCAACAGTTTAGTATTGCTAGAAGTGGCTTTGGATAGAAGGATGGTGTCACACCACAACCGCACAGCATTATATGGCCACCCTGCCCACATACCAGCTCCCAGCAAGCACCACCACCTCATGTTTTTGACTTCCTGCCAAAATACATGAGTCAGAGCATTACTAGGACCTGTCTGGCTGCTAGATACCCATGGAGAGAAGAGAGACAAAATCCCCTCCCTCAACTTGCCAATCCCATATGCTGCTGGGGATGCATAAAATACAATTGGCTTCTGGGTCACAAGCACACATTGCCAGCTCATGTCCAGATTTTCACTTATCAGCACCCCTAAGTACTCATCTGCAGGGCTGCTCTCCATCCCCTCATCCCCTGGCCTGTGCTTGAGGTTGCCCCAACATAGGTGCAGTATCCTGCACTTGGTTTTGCTGAACCTCACAAGGTTCACATGAACCTATCCCTCAAGCTTATCCAGGTCATTTATTTACTATAGCAATCCGTTGGCACCTTTCATTGCCCAGATGACCCATAAATATTCCCTGCAGATCATATACATGAGGTGAAGTAAAAGAACTGTCTGTTCAAAGGAATTTTCCAGGGAGAACAAATTTTCTCTGGCTCTTTGCCCACTGAACCTGTGTTCTCCAGAGACCCAAATGAGAAAAATTATAGCAGAGGAGCTTTTATTCTTCTGGATGATAGCTGAACTAATGGCCTAAGACATTCAGCAGAATTATAAAACAGTAAGTGGCTCACCTCCAAGCACTGGAATTAATCCTAGGATCCTGACAACTCCTTGTTACAAGGTCCAGTGGCCTCCAAAAGGATGACTCAGGGTGCGAGCTGAGAAGTGCTGTCACAAAGCACCTAATAATTGGTGTGAAGACACAGAGTCCCTTCACACGGTCCCTGTGCCATCACCCACCTCCCTCAGCACTGCAGAGCCACACAGGATACCCATCACATCAGCCAGTGAAGCTCCACAGGCTTTTGTCTGCATCAGGTGCTTTCTGGAGCAAGACCTAGAACATAGCAACAAATGGCAAGTGCCTGGTTTTGCAGCCTGTTCAAGGGCAAGCTGGTGTTGCTGCTGAGAAGCACCAACCCCCACACTAAGAGATCTACGCAGGTTTGCCACATGCTGCTTTAATTTTGGACACAACTGTGCTGTCACCTTCCAAAGGACCTTCGCTCACTGGGCTGGACAAAAGCTATCAGTGAAACATCTTGCTCACACAGAATAGTACCCATTCCTTATCAGCTGCTTCCCATTGGAACCTTCAAACAAAAATCATAGAATCACAGGCTGATTAGGATTGAAGGGAACTTTTAAACGTCATCTAATCCAACTTCTCTACAGTTGGCAGGGACATCAAATAAAGCAGGTTGCTCAGAGCCCCAAGCCACCTGATCTGAAATGGTTCCAGTGATGGGTTATCTACCACACCAACCAGGGCCAGTGTCTCACCACCCTCAGCATAAAAAAAAATTCTATCTAGGCCAAATCTCTTCTCTTCTAGTTTAAAGCCATTGCCCCTTGTCTCATTCCAATAAGCCCTGCTAAAGGCCTGTTAGGACCCCTTTAATTACTGAAAGGCCATAATAAGGTCTCTCCAGAGCATTCTCTTCTCCAGGCTGAACAATCCAAACTCTCTCACAGAAGTGTTCCAGACCTCAAATCAAACACATGCAAGAGAGAAAAACTCAGTCAACAGCCATGCTGGGTAGAGTAGAGATGAATGTGAAGCTCCAGAGCAGTGGGAGCAATGCTGAGGAATGTGAGCTTTGTGCTCAGCCCATTGAAATAAGAAACTGGTTCTCATGTTTCTCCAGCTCCAAACTGGGGAACTTCCAAAAGTTCAGTTATACACTGTAGAAGGACACATCATCAGCACTTGAGGCAGAAATGCCTTGCTGCCAGACCTCCTAGCAGTGCCTGTGGGCTTTTTGTCTCACCTACTGAACCTATCTCAACATGAAACCAAGGAAGCCAGAAATATGATTTAGAAAGGAGAATGACTCTGAAGGTGCTGCAAAAACCCATTGCAAGGGAACACCACAGAAGAAAGATCTTGACTCGAGCTCTAGACCAAGTCTCCTTCAAGTTACCAGACATCTCACTACAGCAATGGCAGTGCTGTAGCTAACTAGTGCAAGATGTAGATGACATCTTGGCAGACTGCAATACATTCAGGAGAGGTGCTGGTTTTATCGACTTAAAATGTTTCTGACAGACCACTTCGCTGTCATCCTGATTATTCCACCACCTTCCTTATTATTAGCTTCTCATCTAAGGCATGAGCAAGAGTTACACGAGTGTTGCAGGTGATCAGGCAGCTTGTAAACATCACACCAGTTTAGAGCAGTCCTAAAAGTTAAGGTATAACTACAGAGTAAATATGAACCACACTCTTTCAAAGGCAAAGACAGATCTCAATAGAAGATAAAGCATCTGGGGAAAGGAAGAGTGGAGAAAACCAAACACGTATCTACAGAAAGCTTCAAACAAGAGATTATTTTTTCCTCTTTGTTCACTTTAATTCAGGTTATCGATTTCAGGAGCAAAAGTCCATGAGGAGGTTAGAGATAAGCAGAGCTCTGCTTTTAAAATACATTCAGCATGTAAGACAAGAGGAAATGGTTTCAGGTTGCACCAGGGCAGTCTAGGGTGGACATTAGGAACAATTTCTTCCCCAAATGGGTTGCCAAGCCCTGGAACAGCCTTCCCAAGGACCTGGTGGGGTCACCATCTCTGGAGAGATCTAAGATGTGCTGCTGACTGACATGGTTCAGCAGTGATCTGTCAGTGCTGGGTTAATTGATCTCAGAAGTCTCTTCCAACCAAAATGATTCTATGACTTATTTGGCAACTCACTAAACCAACAGAGAAGCCTTCATAAAGTTGGTTGGTATTTTTAAGTGCATAGTTCAAGGATTCCATAACAGAGCACTGGAAGAAGATACCTTTGAAGCAGTTTCAGAAATAAATTGCCTGCAAATCAAACTGCTATTAGAAAGGAGTACATAAATCAAAGAAACTTTAACTACAGACAGGATAATTACAAGAAGCTACTGCCTTGTCTTCTGTAATAATAAAAGCCATCAGCTCCTTCACTAGAAGTCCAGGGATCAAATGTGAAGTCCCAGGCAGGGCAGAAACACAGCTAGTGTTGGACCAATACCAGTTTGTGGCATTCTCAGGCACCTGGGTTTTCACCTGAAACATTAAAAAGTGTTTCTGACTAATCTGGTGACCAAGAGAACATGAAGACCATGGGTTAAGCAACTGATTCAATATTTAGAAACTACAGGCAGCTCTCACTGTCACATCCAAGAAGTTCAGTCCTTGTCTCCTAATCTGAAGGCAACTCCGGTAAGGTGGATGGGACTGAATTACAAAAATGCAGAAATATGGCCATTCATTGAGCTGCTGACCACTGTGATGGCTTTATTATTAAAAAATTAAACAAAACCACACACACAGAATCATAGAATGGTTTGGGTTGCAAGGGACCTTTAAAGGTCATCTAGCCCAACCCTCAATAATCTACAGGTTTTGTGTAGAAGATGCTGATGTATCACAAGTAGCACTGCTGGCCACAAATGCATGAAGAAAATTAAACACCTCCTCCTCTCAGGAGAAGAGCTGCCCTGTCTTCTTACCCTCCTAAAGGAGCCTCCCTTCTCTCCATGCACTATGACATCCATCCACATGTGTCCATCACCTCACAAACCACCACCAGCTCCTGCCCCTCACCTCCTATTCCACAGAGTCCCTCCAGCTGGGCCACCTTGGAACATGATCCAGCCCATGTCAGATGATACATGAGAACTGGCAGAGTAGAAAGGTTGAATGAATATCCTGGAGAGACCGAGCATTGGCAGCCCCAGTGTCTGACCAACCATTCATGTCATCGTCACTCAAGCAGGCAACATGCTCTGTTTCCACAAATTGTACAAGAACTTACATAGGAGGACCTGAAAACCTTTAAGACTGTAGCAGTAAAGACAAAGAAAGATGGTAGTTACTACCTCACAGAAACCTTCTGTTCTGATAAAGGGGACTTTCGAAGTCCCTGGCTTCAGGATGAGATGGATGCTCAAGCTGAGCCACTCAAGATGCTAGGATTGAGATTCAGGGCCAGTGTTTAGCATCTTTCTGCAAATGCCTGCAGCTACAAGAAAATGCCTCTGTCCATCAAGATTTTATGGCAGAGGACTCTTCTCTGTGTGTTGGACCCTTAAAGCCACTTTTTAGCAGATACACCAGGGCAAGTTCGCTTATCAGTGGAACAACAAGCATGGGTTGTGTCATTTCCTGGTAGGTTGCAAAATCATAGGACCATTTTGGATGGAGAAGACCTTTAAGATCAAGCCTAACTCTGCCACATCTGATGCTAAACCATGTCCCTTGGCACCACATTTCTGCATCTTTTAAACACTTCCAGAGATGGTAACTCAAGCACCTCTCTGGGGATCCTGTGCCAGTGTCTCATAACTCTTTCAGTGAAGATTTTTTTTTTCCCCCCTAATATTCAACCTAAACTTCCCTCACTGCAACCTGATGCTGTTTCCTCTTATCCCATCACTTGTTACAAGAGACTGACCCCCACCTGTCTCGAAGCTCCTTTCAGGTATCTGTAGAGAGTGGAAAAAGTCTCACTTCAGCCTCCTTTTCTTCCATTTCATCCATTCCTCAGAAGACCTGTTCTTGAGATCCTCCACCAGCTTTGTTGCCCTTCTCTGGACCCTCTTTGTGAAATAGATTTTCACAGAGCCTGGCTTTATAATTCTAGCCCTTTAAGCCACTTTATTTGGATTCTGTCCCAACTTCCACATTTCAGGAGTGAGCATCCATCTGCTTCTATCTCCAGGCCTCACAGAGTCCCAACCAGGAAACACGTATCCTTTGGATAAGGGGAACCCCAAACGATTGCTCTAGGTCAATGCCTCCATTCATGGAGGATTCACTCAGACAGGACTTTAGTATCATGGCATAACTACCTTGCTGTTTAAAACATGAGTGGAGAAAACAATTCTTCTAGTGAATTATCTGCATAGTTAATTGAAAATAGTTTACTGTAGTTCAGAAGTGAGCAGACTGAAGAACTACCCCAATTTTCCTCATCATCTAATTGAGAAAGAGTTAAGTAGGGACTGATGAAGAACTTTAGATGCTTGAAATGGGAATCCAAGCAGCAGATGTAGAGCAGAGAAGGGTGAGATAGTCCAACAGGGAAGGAGCATTAGAGTTGCAGTGTTAACAGCTAGTCGTTGTTTATTTTGCAGGTGGGGTTGGGAAGACCATTATCATCACACCTCCTTTCCAAAAGACACCACAAAGTGATCTGCTAATGAATTCCAGTCATTACAGTAGGAGAAAAAGCAGGTCATCCAACCGGCACACAAGGGTTGCGTCATGCCCTTCTCTATTCCCTTGGGATACACAAGGAAATTACAGCTGGTGCCACGGAATGCCATGACCTGCTTGGCCAGAAGGAAGCAGGGACAGCTGAGCTATCTCCATCAGAGTCCCAGCTACAAGGGACAGCGCTGGACCAGCACGGGCCTGGACAGCAGCGGTGGTACAGGCACGGACGGGCTTGAAGCCACATCCCATATGAAAGAGCAACAAGCCGTGGGGCACCAGGTATCTTTCGAA
>VWYK01114471.1:38035-51092 GCA_013399775.1 Semnornis frantzii | reverse complement strand
CCCCGTTGGGGAAGCCGCGGTCTGTAGCTGAGTGGCTACGCAGCGCGCCCGCGCCGTTGCAGGCTCCGCGGTCCCGGACTCCCTCGGCGGAGGGTTCGCTGTTGCAGCCGCCCTCGTCACTGGCGGGGAAGAGCCCGCAGGAGCGCTGGAAGCGGGCCACAGGCTGGGAACCGCGCAGGGTGCCTAGCAGACGGGACATGCTACCAGCAGCCTCCAAGCTGCTCCGCGCAGCCCCGACCAGCCTCGCGCAGCGGACACGGGCAGGTGCGTCCCGGCCCCGCCCCACACAGGTGGGCCCCGCCCCCGGCCCCGCCCCGCACAGGTGCGGGGTCCCGTCCGGGGGCGCCCCCTGCCGGCTGGGCCGTGCGCCCCCTCGGTGTTCGTTTCGGCACTAGGGTGAGGCCACTGCTCACCGGGGCAGAACACTCAACAAATCCCTGCCTGTGTCCACCTTGCCCACCATTGTAACACTGGTTAAAAAGGTTATGCAGAATCGTCGAACCACAGACTGGTCTGGTTTGGAAGACACCTTTTAATGGTCGTCTAGTTCAATCTCCCTGCACCTAAGAGAGACATCTTCAGCTAGATCAGATTGCTCAGAGCCCCAAACAACCTAACCTGGAACGCTTCTAGGGATGCAGCACCTACCACTTCTGTGGGTAGCCTGGGACACTGTTTCACCACCTTCAGCTTCCTACATGTAGTCTAGATTTCCTCTCCTACNCAAGAGACTGACCCCCACCTGTCTCGAAGCTCCTTTCAGGTATCTGTAGAGAGTGGAAAAAGTCTCACTTCAGCCTCCTTTTCTTCCATTTCATCCATTCCTCAGAAGACCTGTTCTTGAGATCCTCCACCAGCTTTGTTGCCCTTCTCTGGACCCTCTTTGTGAAATAGATTTTCACAGAGCCTGGCTTTATAATTCTAGCCCTTTAAGCCACTTTATTTGGATTCTGTCCCAACTTCCACATTTCAGGAGTGAGCATCCATCTGCTTCTATCTCCAGGCCTCACAGAGTCCCAACCAGGAAACACGTATCCTTTGGATAAGGGGAACCCCAAACGATTGCTCTAGGTCAATGCCTCCATTCATGGAGGATTCACTCAGACAGGACTTTAGTATCATGGCATAACTACCTTGCTGTTTAAAACATGAGTGGAGAAAACAATTCTTCTAGTGAATTATCTGCATAGTTAATTGAAAATAGTTTACTGTAGTTCAGAAGTGAGCAGACTGAAGAACTACCCCAATTTTCCTCATCATCTAATTGAGAAAGAGTTAAGTAGGGACTGATGAAGAACTTTAGATGCTTGAAATGGGAATCCAAGCAGCAGATGTAGAGCAGAGAAGGGTGAGATAGTCCAACAGGGAAGGAGCATTAGAGTTGCAGTGTTAACAGCTAGTCGTTGTTTATTTTGCAGGTGGGGTTGGGAAGACCATTATCATCACACCTCCTTTCCAAAAGACACCACAAAGTGATCTGCTAATGAATTCCAGTCATTACAGTAGGAGAAAAAGCAGGTCATCCAACCGGCACACAAGGGTTGCGTCATGCCCTTCTCTATTCCCTTGGGATACACAAGGAAATTACAGCTGGTGCCACGGAATGCCATGACCTGCTTGGCCAGAAGGAAGCAGGGACAGCTGAGCTATCTCCATCAGAGTCCCAGCTACAAGGGACAGCGCTGGACCAGCACGGGCCTGGACAGCAGCGGTGGTACAGGCACGGACGGGCTTGAAGCCACATCCCATATGAAAGAGCAACAAGCCGTGGGGCACCAGGTATCTTTCGAATGGACGCACGAGAAACGGAATTGCCTTCCCAGACGGTGCCCTCCGGAACACCTGCATCGGGAGGTGAGGCTGCAGAGCTCCTCCGGCACCTCTGCAGGCAGAACCCCCTGACACCCAGCACCTCATTTCTGGTGCACCAGTGATGAGAGACGAAAAGAGAGAACCCCGAAACGCCTCCCCGGTCTGCGACACCGCCCCGCTCTCCCCTCACACACGCACAGCACGGTCTCTATCCCTCCCCCAGGGCTGGCGACGGGATGCGGTGGGGGAAACCCGCCCTGGGAACCCCGGCGCTCACGACTGCGGAGAAGGGATGGAGAACTGCTCTGCTGAGTCACGGCCGGGCCCCGCTGCCCCTCACAGCACTCACCTTCGAGCCTCGGCCACCCCGCACCCCGTTGGGGAAGCCGCGGTCTGTAGCTGAGTGGCTACGCAGCGCGCCCGCGCCGTTGCAGGCTCCGCGGTCCCGGACTCCCTCGGCGGAGGGTTCGCTGTTGCAGCCGCCCTCGTCACTGGCGGGGAAGAGCCCGCAGGAGCGCTGGAAGCGGGCCACAGGCTGGGAACCGCGCAGGGTGCCTAGCAGACGGGACATGCTACCAGCAGCCTCCAAGCTGCTCCGCGCAGCCCCGACCAGACTCGCGCAGCGGACACGGGCAGGTGCGTCCCGGCCCCGCCCCACACAGGTGGGCCCCGCCCCCGGCCCCGCCCCGCACAGGTGCGGGGTCCCGTCCGGGGGCGCCCCCTGCCGGCTGGGCCGTGCGCCCCCTCGGTGTTCGTTTCGGCACTAGGGTGAGGCCACTGCTCACCGGGGCAGAACACTCAACAAATCCCTGCCTGTGTCCACCTTGCCCACCATTGTAACACTGGTTAAAAAGGTTATGCAGAATCGTCGAACCACAGACTGGTCTGGTTTGGAAGACACCTTTTAATGGTCGTCTAGTTCAATCTCCCTGCACCTAAGAGAGACATCTTCAGCTAGATCAGATTGCTCAGAGCCCCAAACAACCTAACCTGGAACGCTTCTAGGGATGCAGCACCTACCACTTCTGTGGGTAGCCTGGGACACTGTTTCACCACCTTCAGCTTCCTACATGTAGTCTAGATTTCCTCTCCTACAGTTCAAAACTATCACCCCTTGTCCTGTCACAACAGGTCCTGGTAAAAAGTCTAACCCCATCTTTTTTTTAGAGGCCCCTTTAACACTGAAAAGCTGCAATAAGGTCTCCCCAGAGTCTTCTCCAGGCTGAATAACCCAAACTATCAGCTTGCCCCCACAGCAGGAATGAGGACACAGATCATTTTTGTGGCCTCTGCTGGACTCGCTCCAATGTATCTACATCTGTTCTGAGGACTCCAGAGCTGAACACAGCTGTGCAGATGGGGTCTCAACAGAGTGTAGCAGATAAGCAGAACCACCCAGCCTCAGCACAAGCTAAGCCAACACCATGGCCATGGGCAGCACAGCCTCTGTCAGGATCTACAGGGACGGGTCTGCTTCACTCCCATGTAGATTCCAGAGCAGGCACCATAGACCTCATGTAATTGTATTGTGTGATTCGCTTTCTTTTATCTTCTTGAAATGTAATCTTCTCACTCAAGGTTTGCCCAATCACGGCTCCATGTGACATCATGTTTCTAGTGAGTTCACACACTCATCCGTGGCTGTGATGACAGAGCTGCAGCTTGTTTGTTGGCAGCACCAGTTCATGTGGGCTGAGGAGCAAAGCTGCCTGTTTCGGCTTCATTATATGTCTGTATTTTCACTTGCAGGAATTACTCATGGCTTACTCTGATTTTGTTTTTTAATGGCTGTATAATAGGTGCACTCATAAATATCTGGGTAGCTTTTCTCTTCTTTTTCTTGTTTCTCTGATAAGTGAAACATTCAGAACTGTGGGATTTTGGTTAAAAACTGCATTTATATTGCTTCGTTCCCTCTACAGAGACTGACTTCAGTAGAGCTGCATGAGCTGGGTCAAGAGTTCTTTCATGGTTATTTTCACTGTGTTACAGAAAGAGTCTTCAAAATATTTTCAGTTTTATTCTATCCACTTACTTGATGACTGATATAAGAGTTTTTAATTCCAAGTGCTGCTGGGAGTTTTGGGGCTGATGCCAGCAAGATAGGATCTCATCCAGAGACACAGGAGAAAGCAGAAGAGCAGGAACGAAAATGCATGGCCAGGGCCAGCACTTTGCAGGTGTTTTTAAACATCTTGTCAACCACAAGTCAATATTTATTTGATCTACCCACATACCTGTCTCCCCTTTGTCATTAAAATGATGCCCAAGTATTAAAATAGAACTAACAATTCATAGCCTGCTTCTACCTAGATCTATTTCAGGTAAATACTTGGGTTAGTGGGAGCGTGCCTCAGTGAGGATGCCACCATCCGGTTGATAAGAACTCTGGATGACAGAGAATGTTTTGCCAGGCTTACTCTAAATAGGGACCCCAAAATGAACAAAAATGAGAGAGAGAAGGGAGCAGTTTCTACCTATTGTTACTTCTAATCTGCCTTGTCCATGTCCCTGAATGCTCCAGCTCTCAGATTGTCTTTATTCAACTAAGGTTTCCAAGAAAGCCAAGGGCATGGGGAGGCAATTTACCTTTACAAATTTACATGCCATTTTGTTGACATTAGGTTAATGAAGCTGCGACTTCAGATTACAGTAGTAGGATGGTTTTAGCAGAGGAACTCATGCATGAAAACTGTGTGAAGTGTTATCCCCATATTTCCTTTATTCTTGTCAAGGGTTAGGGCTGAGCTGGCCACTAGATGAGTGACATATGCTCTCCATGAACTCCTCTCCCTTCCCAAAGAGAGAGAAGGAATAATGGAGAGAGGCTGATGAGTTGGAAAGGAAACTAGACCAGCTTTAATGGAAATAACAACAATGAAAGTGAAAGTTATGTTCCTAGCATAGACCAGTTTCTGGAGTGAAAGACAGTTCAGTTTAGGACATACAGAATCACAGAATTACAGGATGGTGGGAGTTGGAAGGGGCCTCTGGAGATCATTTAGTCCAATCTTCCTGCTCAAGCAGGGTCACCCAGAGCAGATTGTCCAGGATTTCAATGTCCTGATGGTTTGAGAAGAAAATATCTTCCAGAAAACAAAACTCATTGATGGCTTTTGTCCATTTTTATAGGACACAACTGCTCCTCAACTCCCACGACTTTTTTCCCATGGGGAAAAATGGAATTGTAGATCTATGGGGAAAAAGTGGAATTGTGGAGCCATGTTTTTATAATTCTCATGTAACTTTATTATAAAATCCTTATTATATGTGATCATACTTTAAGGCTGTAAATATAAATTAAATTTTAGAGCTTCGAAAGATGAAAGCACCCACAACAGCAGCAAGAAAAGGAATATGCTGAAACTGTGGCTGCTGTCTTGGGTAGGAATGATTAACTTTTCTGTTTGCAGTGTAAGTAACCAGATAATGCTATGTAATTGCTTATGATTTGCATTGCTTGAAATGGTATTGCTAATTTCCAGCAATGATTAGCATGTCATTTAAATAATTATTCTGCACTGTATCACTTGGACACTTCAATTGCATGCACATCTACTGTGAAATTCCTAGAGGTGTTCCCAGCACTACTGGTTATTTGTAGGCTATACCATACCCTGGCTGTTTCAGTGTTTTGGAAATTAGAACACCACCATGCTGGGATTCTGTGATTCTCTGTTGGAAAGGAGCTGCTGATTTTAATCACATTTTTTTCTGGAGGAAAAGTGCTGGGCAGCAGTTTATAATGCCAGGACAGACTCCACTTCCAAATGCCTTCTGCACCCTGCATGCTTTCCCAAGGTTCTTCACCCTGTTTGAAGCAGAAGGTGAATGAATGGTACCTCTCCATCTTGCCTCTTGACAGCTTCTCAGTGACACTTCACATGCATGAAACCTCCTGCCATCGTTCCTGAAGCTGCAGCTTTTTGTTTGCTCAGTGCTTATCACTGCATTATGCCAGCGTGAGTCACTGCTGGCAAATGCTCATCAGGAATGCAGCAGACTGAGGGTATTTCTTTTCCTCTCTGTTTATTTGCGGTAGGGAGCTGAGCTCTGCCAGTGCAGGTTATCCTGGACATCAGGGTTGTTCAGTCCCTGCAGACTCAGCCAGCAAAGAGCAGCCTTAGAAGAACAACCTTTTTATATGAGCTGCTGATTCATTAAATTACGTTTTTTCACATAATAGATATTTCAACAAAAGGTCAATTCAGAAGAAGTCCAGAGAACAAAGGGTGAGACTGGAAAAACAGCAATGAAATGGACTGAGGTCAGTGCAGCCAATTCACAGATTTATCCTTAGTCTATAGAGTGTATGCATGAATTTGGGGTAATTAATGCTTTATAACCTACTGAAAAATAGATGCTCAAGCAATTCATTCAGCTACGAAGAGCTCTAAAATTCTCTACTTCTAATTCCACTACCACCCACCTTACAGATGTCATCCTAAACCCAGAAATAGCTCTTAAGTTTTTTGCTTTATTTCTACTATTTACATGACAAACCTTAATGTCATTGATCCTATTTTAAGGGTGGCAAAAAAATCCCACACCCATATGTCAGTGCTTTAACACTGATTGACTGGCAGCAGACCAAGAAGGGAATATATGTATGGATTTTATGGTACAGTAGATAGAAACAATCATTAGAAGGTCCAAAAGTGTTTGTCTTGACTCATTAGAAATAATACAAGTCATCCACTTTGAACACTCAAAGATGCTAAAAGAACTGTCCAGGGCAGGAAGAAAACAAACAAACAAACAAAAATTCCCAGAATTTGCCCTGATTCTAGCATTTATTAGCAATGAATGCTCAGCTTTTGATGAAGCAAGGGTCCTGCTACCCTTGTATATGGATGTGACATAGAGATATAGAGATCACTGTTTCTTCCAGAAGTGACCAACATATTTTTAGAGCCTCAAGCTGTCCTGACTCTGCTTTCTGAAGAAGTTTGCAACCCCTTAAAAATATAACCATAGAGTCACAGACCTGTTGTGGTTGGAATGGACCTTTGAAGTCATATAGTCCAACTCCTCTGAAGAGAGCAGAACATCTTCAACTAGAGCAGGTTGCTCAAAGCCCTGAATGACTTGACCTGCAATGCTATCTGGGCAACCTGGGACAGTGTTTAATCACCCTGTGTAAAAACTGTCTTCATGAGGAAAACAGAAACACAGGGTTGCCCTGCACTTACAGACCTCTTTGTGGAGACATAACTGAAGTTAGACTGAGGAGATGGCTTCCCCCTGGGCATCTCCTTCTTCCCTCTTGAGAATGATCCTTCACCTCTAATAACAGACAGCAGGAGTGATTTTCTACTATGCCCCACTCTCAGAGCAAACATTTTGCTATTGAAATGTGTTTAAATATCACCAAATGGCAGGCATCTGCAGTATTTTTTTGCAGGAGAAAAGCATAGCCATACTTTGTCACCTCCCTTTAAAGCAAATGCTATCAATTATCTGTATGGCTACTTTAATAATCCTTATTTTAAACTATTTTAGTAAAACTATTTCCTCTGCATCAAATTGTTATATCTCAGGTGTCATCCAAGAGCAATCAATGATATGTGACAGGACTGGAGCTCTGCCTTCTCCGACTGGGAGAGTGGATGCAACAGCAGCATTTCCAGTGCTACAGCCTCGCCTGTGGACCTTGCATGGACATTCTGCCAGTCAACAGGATTTCAGACATCCATTGATTGTTTTAGAGAAGATATCCACTCCTATCCTCTTATGTCTGTTTATTTGTGCTTGTTTGAGGAATATGCCTTCTTTTGAAACATAATGGCAGCACCTACAGCCCACAAAATTGCAGGTGGGGTTGAAAGGAAGCTCGGGAGATCATCTAGTGCAATCCCCATACTAAAGCTGGATCACCCAAAACAGGCTGCCCAGGACTGCAATGTCCAGGCAGGTTAGGAATATCTCCCAGAAGGAGAAGGAGACTCCACAGCCTTTCTGGCCAGGCTGATCCAAGGGTTCAGCATGCTAACAAGAAGGAACTTTTTTTCTCATGTTCAGATGGAATTTCCTGGGTTACATTTTGCACCTGTTGCCCCTTGTTCTGGGCACACTGAAAAGAGTCTGGCCCCACCGTCTGTCTCCTGTGCTTTAGATATTGATAAGCATTGAAAAGAGTGAGCTGGGATTGTTCAGCCTGGAGAAGAGGAGTCTCCAGGGAGACCTTATTGCTCTCTACAACTACCTGAAAGGGCAGATTTAGGCTGGATGTTAGGAAGTTCTTTCGTGGAAAGAGCGATTGGCATTGGAATGGGCTGCCTGAGGAGGTGGTGGAGTCACCATCCCCATAGGTATTTTAAGAGGAGGCTGCATGAGGCACTTAGTGCCATGGCTTAGTTAACTGGAAGGGTTAGGTGATAGGTTGGACTCTATTATGTCAGAGGTCTTTACCAATCTGGTTAATTTTGTGATTCTGTGATCCCTCGTCAGCTGTCTCTTCTCCAGGCTATACAGCCCCATGTCTCTCAGCGTTTCCTTGTCGGAGAGATGCTTCAGTCTCCTCATTATCTCTGTAGCCTCCACTGGACTTGTTTCAGTAGTTTCCAAAGTACAAAGATATTGTATCTATGATTGTTGCCCATCCACCATGGCCGGCAGCCTTCCTGACAATAACTGACAGTAAAATCATGTTTTAACTCCCATCCTTAGCGGTGATGAGGTCTCCAGCAATGCAAGAGTTGAGAGAAGTTGTATTCCTTGGATAGTTTCTTGCATCTACAAATCCAAAGCTTGAATCTACAAATCCAAATCACAACTACAACTCCATGTCCATGCTACTATGACAATTAATTCAGAAATTTCAAAGTAGCTTCTGAAATCTTATTTGGAGCCTTGGACAGTCAGAGACAAGACTATCAAAATAAATAATATAAAACTGTTGATCTAAAATATTTCTCTGGGATTATGAGTTTTTTTGAGGGCAAAGTGTTTCCAGAGACCTGAAGTGGCCCTTAGAAAATTTCCACTGGAAAAATCCACTGGAATTCTTCCAACCTGGCATTTACCAGTGGGAGTACAAAATTAGTCCACATTTTTTTGTGGAGAAAACAACTGCAAACAAAACAAAATAAAAAAGCAGTGTAATCCATTTTCAGTTATTCTTTCTCATAAAAGTCAGGAACTATATACTCTTTAATTACTTTAGATTTCAAATTAGGAAGAAGGAATCTCTTTCTTGACTCGGTTTGAACTGTGTTTTTAGCTAATTGGGGAGTTTTCTTTACAAATGTCATCTCCTGAGTTCTCACCTTCAACATAAAGACATCCCAGTTGTTTGGTTGGTTTGTTCCAAAATACTTAGTATTTACTCATCCCGTTAGAAACAAGCTTTTAATTTTCCTTTCCAATATTACGAAAATGAGCGGGCCAGAAAAACAGACTATACAGCAGGAGCATGCCAAGGAACAAATCAGATATCCCTTTCCTTCTACAGTTACAGTCAGCCTTGGTGGGGCCAGTTGCAAAGCTGGCAGCATTGCTTTTGGCAGTCTCCAACCCCCTGTAACGCTGGAGGTATGTCCCTTGTGTCCAAGTTGCTTGGCTTGTTTTGGCAAAGTCAGTTTGACTGCTATTGTATGCCCTCTCAGCTGCCTCTTCCAGAGGTTGTAGAGTTCTGCTCTATTGAGTTTACTTTATAAAGATCTTACCAATACCAGGTTCTTCTTGCTCTTCCCTGAACACCTTCTTTCCTAGAGAAGAGGCACCATAAGTGCAGATCATGCTCAGGATGTGATTATTACAGTGGCAAACTGATGTTACTTCATTTGGCTTATCACAGAACTGTAGAGTTTGGGACCTCTGGAGGCCATCTAATCCAAGTCCCCTGAAGGGTCAGCCAGGGCAGATTGTTCAGAATCCTGGCTAGGCAGGTTTTAAGTGACTCCAGAGACCTAATTGTTCCTACTTTACCCTTAACACTTGGCTTGCTTTGCCAGGGTTGCAGGGATACAACTATGGAATGCAGAGGCTTCCAAGAGCTGGGGAGAGCAGGGAGTTGCCACTATGGGGCAAACTCAATTCCCATGTCCCCTTACAAGTCACCAGAGCTCAGGGGAAGATTATGAAGTTTATTCTTCACTACTGAGGTGCTTCTCGAGCACAAAGCTGAAATAAATCTACAACAGAATATGAAAGTAATCTACAACAGAACATGAAAGTAATCTCAAGCCCAGAGGGGTTGATAGAGACAGGTTGGCAGGTTTCAGCAATAGATCAGGTTTTAGGTTCACATCAACAGTATGAATGCAAAAATCCCCAAATCTTTCATCTGTTTCTTATCCTGGAAAAAAATGGACTTAAGCACATACACATAATATTTATAGTCTGAGCAACAGTATATTCCAAGCTGTCTCAGACTGTTGGATGAGACCCAAAGCATGCCAAAAAAAAAAAAAAAAAAAAAAAAAAAAAAAAGTCCCTATTATCGCCAAGGGAATTAACTTGTCCCCTCTGAAGGTGATGAAAGAAAAAAAAAAATCACCAGCTTCCACTGGATCAGGATTTTACTTCAGAGATAACCATTCCCATTTTAACTCAATGTTATTAATGCTATGCTGTAATAAAAACAGTAAGTGAAATGTGTACTGAGCTCCCAAAGCACTAAATAACCTTCTGAAGCAATTAAAGGAATAATTCTTATTTCTCAATACAATGCAAGGACAGTAGGGGTAGCAGAAAGTAATCGCTCAAGAGCAAACAGCCATGCTGCTATTCACTAATTACTCTAAACACCATTATTAGTAATTATTAATTCGGGCTCTGTTTTCCCCACAAAGCTGCTTTAATGTGGCCAGCACAGCTGCAACAGCTTGTTTTAAGCCCCAAGGTGCCACATGAGATGCAGCAGCCCCACATCCCGGAACGCCCTGCTCCACAGAGCCTGGCCCAGGCTGCTGCGGCAGCGTACTGCACCAAGCAAGCCCAGACAGGCTCTGCCAGCCCCATGCTGGGGGCTGGCATCCAGGACAGAATTCCATTTTCATTACCTCTGTGATGTGCAGAAAACATGGTGCTGATCAAATTGAAATATTTCCATGAGGTTTTCTCTCTGTTTATCCTTTTACCTTGGCCCTTTTTGATGAAATACCAGTTAAATCAATGCAATTCCTGGACTCACACCCCCCACCCCCCCTAATTATATCATCAGCAAAGGGCCTGAATATGTGCAGTTTGCTTAGCAGAAGATAAAATAAAAATGCATTTGCTCCCAAAGCTGCAACCGATCTGGAATGACTGCACCAATTTAAACACTGTTTGCTATGAGCTTAATTAAATCCCTGCAAACACCCAAGGCAGATCTGCCCTAACACAGAAACACAATTCCTGCTCCAGGGAGCTGTTAATAAAATGCTGTATTCCAGAGAGCTCCAAACCCCACAGCCCCAGGGACCCACATGGCTCTGGAGCCCAAAGAGTTACCTTGACACTGCTGTGAGCTGGATTAAACATAGGTCTGCAGAGAGAATCCTGAAGCTACCTCTGTCTGAACTGCAGTCATCCAGCATCATCTTAAATAACACTTCTGAGATGGTTTTGCTCTGGATAATAAGTCTGTGATTCTCATTGTTGTTAAACTTTGCTTGTTTGAGGATACTGCACTAACAAACATACCCTCACAAGTTTCACAACCTCACATTCTTAAATGGTTCCTTCTCTTTCCTCAACCAAAGCTCTTATGCTTGGCATATGCTGAAAGCACAGGATTATGCCAGAGCCACAGGCCAGTTTGAATTGAAAGGGACCTTTAAAGGTAATCTAGTCCAACTGCCCTGCAGTCAGCAGAAAATCTTTAACTAAATCAGGTTGCTCAGAAAATAAATGGATGGGAATAACCAGAAATAATTACCCACGCCCCTCACCTTTTCATTAACGATAAAACTGTTGCACCATTTGGCATCAGACTGATGCCAGCAAGGGTGTGTCTGTGCTTAGGGCTGCAGGTCAATGATGAGTGAGGAAGAGATGCTTAAAGTTTAACCTAGAAGAAAAGGAAAACCAGAGGTGATCGGTCAGTGAGGACACTCTTTCAAAGCTTCTCATTGCCTGAGGCAACCAACATAGGGATGTACTTAGCAGCTACAACACAATAAAGAGATTTTTTTGTAGGGAGAGAGGTGTCAACTATAGAACCACAGAATAGTTTAGGTTGGAAAGAGACCTTAAAGATCATCTGGTTGCAAGCCGCGGACTGGGACGCGTCCCACTGGCACAGGTTTCTCAGGCGCCCATCTAACCAAGCCTAGAATTCTTACAGGGATGAGGCATCTAGCGTCTCTCTGGGAAACATACTCAACTCATTTCAGTGACCCTCGTTGCAGTGTGTCAATGTCTTTTTTGCACAGGGGAGCCTCAAATGGGCCACGACACTGCAAACAGTGACCAGAGGGGCTGGATGCTTGCATCTCCGCATCTCTCCTATATATTAAGCAAATAACATATGTTGTATATGGTTGTGACTGATGTGGAATTTCTCATAATTGCCTTTTTTTTTTTTTGTCTCCTTTTTCAGCTCCTTGCAGTGACTGCAAATATTACTGAAAATTAATGTTTTATTCTGTAATGAACGCAAGAGACCGTGTATGCAATTAGTTCAAAGACAGGAAAGGTAAAACCTCCAAACATTTTAATTACAAACTGTTTAGAAGTACATTATATGAAATAAAACTTTAACATGAAGAAAGGTGAAGATGACATTGCAGCATCCTACAATAGAATGATAGGTCATGAAAATAATGCATGGTTTTTGCCACCCCTCCAAAGGGAGTGTGTAAAGGGATGGGGTAAATTAATTAATGCGAGACGATATATAAAAATATTAACAGTTTATTAATATTAAATATTCAGAACTCGCATCACCCCGATCACCATTTAATAATAATATTAACAGGTTCTTTGTAACATTAGGAAACTATGTACAGGTTATAACAGGATCTGGAAATAGTTATTAATATATACATTAATTAAACTCGATATAAACTGGAAGAGAAGGCTTTGCGGTCAGTAATCGCTTGCTCACTAGGTAAGCATAGGACATAAAGGAGCAACTTTCTGCTTAGGGCAGAAGGCAATTAATAATTACAAGAGGCTTTGGCATTTACCCACAAAATTATTATCTGACAGTACCCAAGGCGGGGTTACTGTCGGTAGCCGTCAGCAGCTTTAGAGTCTCCCCTGGGCTTCTGGGGAAGGAGGCAGACGATCTCTGACCTGTTCCTGGTTCTCTGGA
>VWYK01114470.1:0-20451 GCA_013399775.1 Semnornis frantzii | reverse complement strand
GCCCTTTTAAGCACTGGAAGGCTGCAATAAGGTCTACCTAGAGCCTTCTCTTCTCCAGGCTGAACAACCCCAAATCCATCACACCCTGCCCTCCAACAGTTCCCTGTCTTTCTTGTGCTGAGGACTTCAAAGCTGGATGCAGTACTCCACGCTCCATATTTGGTTTCTACTTTTGACTTTAAATGATTTCAAATTAAAAACAGATTATATAGAACAGAAGGAGAAGTGTCTAAACTGCCCCATTGCTCAGCATGTATGCACAACGTTCTTCACAAGCCTCCTGCAGTGCCCATCAAGGACCCAGTTTTCTCTTGACTTCTCAGATGTGTGGTGGAATAAAATTCCCCTCCCTATTCAAAATGACGTATTTTCAGCAGCAGAGCTATTGCCTGCTATCTCCTCCTTTTCACTGGCAGATAATCAGAGCTTGAACACACAAACTCCAGAAGACTTTGCAATGGAAATTATGCAACCAAATTTACTCAGCTCCTGTATTAAAATGGCTTAGGGGCTTGGATCCTTCAGGAGCACCATGATCTACCCTGTCAGATGGAGGATACCATAAAAGGATCTTTTTTCAGAATGAAAGTCTCTAAGGAGATCACAGAGGAGATACTAAGCAGAAGTTCTGTCCACTTCCAGCACTGCTGGTGCTTCCACATCCCTCAAGTGCTTCTGAAAAAAAATTCCCCATGTAATTGAACCTTTTCTTGGGCTAGCTTTAAGAGAGCAGGGAAGGTAAAGCCAGCTGAACCTGCTGAACCTAACGAACATCCAGCTGTGGCTTTGCCACTTACATCCATTATGACATAACATCAAATTAAGTGTATTCTGACCACTAACTAGCCTTGCTTATGGCAACCTTCCACTGCATTTACTCAAGCTGACTGCTGCCTAAATTCAGAAAAGCACACAGTAAGCCACAAACAGAGGGCACTCCACACCTGACAGCAGAAACATCAGATCCCATTAGAATATACCCCCACCATCAAAGAAACCATCTCTGAAATGATTAATGTGCCACTCACTAGAAGGACAAAGTTAGCACTGAACTTTTCACAATCATCTAAGGCTGCTCCCAGTCTGCACCTTCTCAGTATAGCATAACCAGTTCAAGGTTTTTTTCCCTCCCTGTGCTGGGAGCACAGGAGTCCTGCCCCCAACCATTTGCCCAGTAACTTGGCCAAGCCCTCAGAGGATGCAGAACACAAACAGATCTGAGGAGGCCACAAGCCTAACATGCGTGGGCAGTTCTTTTACTGTGGCTCAAAGACAGGATGGAAGCACAGACTTAGCACATCTTTTTTCTGCTACCGGCAATGCTAGCTCACTGAAGGATAGTATTGATGATGTCCTTACGTGGTGTTGGCCACAACCTCTGTGTGAAAGTTCCTTCAAGTTTCTCTTAGGGGCATGGCTGCTGCTGCACCACTTTACCTGGTAAGCAGTGAGCCCAATGCCCACACTCGAGGCACCTCTTGCTTGCTGTATGTGGAGGATTTGCTGGCCACACACCAGACAAACCACTGCAACATCTGTGTGCAGGTGAACTGTGTGTGCCATTCTCTGCCAGAGCAACTTGGGGCCTCCCAAGGCTCATTCCTGGAAAGAAGAAAGCAGTCTCAAAGGAGTGAGCCAAGCTGCTCCAACTGCTGCAGCCAGTGCCTCATGCCAGTCTTGGGGACGACAGCCAGTCCTGTTTGATCACTCCCCCTCTGCCACAAGGCTGTGTGATGGGAGAGGTGACACAGGGCCAGCAGAAAGGCAGTAGTGGGTTGCATGAACTGTCTAGGAGGACCACAAACTGAACAGCTCTGAAGTCACTTCAATGATTCTGTGTCATGTAACCTTGCTACTGCACTAGCCATGAGGAGAACAGGTGTAGTTATGGTCTTGCTTTTCAGGCATTTCATCTCCTGAAGCAACAGCTTGGTCCAGAGCTTTTCATGCTTAGCCTAAGGACCCTGAGATGGTTCGTTTGGCTTGGGATTTTTTTTTCTTGTGTGGAATAAAAAAACCCTAAATAATGGACCTAAGTGAAAGAATTGGATCAAGTTAAACAGGCTCTGTTCTGTGGGAGGAGGGAATGGATGAACATAAGGAACCTGCACCATCTAAAGATTCAAAATGGTTTGTCAAAAAAATAAAAAATCCATTCAACTACTCTGAAGGTATGAGAGCCTTCAAAGCAAACCAAATAAAATCCCCATTCCTATTTCTCATGACCAATGAATTGAAGAAACCCCACAGTCTTCTGTTGCTCAGACAACTTAAAAACTCCACACCACACTCAACCTGGCAACAGCACCAGCCAAGTACAAGTCTATCACTTTCTCTTTTCTTCCATCAGCTATCCAAAAGGGCATTACACAAACATGAACTCCAGCAATGGAGGAGAAAAGCCCAAAGGACTAGGAAGGTAACGGCTCTCCACCTAACAGCTTGTGATTTTACAGTTGAAAAAAATGCTGCTGGGCAAAGGCAGCTAGAAGATAACAGAGAAGGAAAAAGGTATCCACAAAGTTCTTCGGCAACACAGAAAAGCAGCAGCATCTCCAAATAGTTTTTAACGCATCTCAGATCACAACTGGTCACATTTCCAGTCATAAGATGAAGAAAAAGAGAGGCCCTATTTAAGAGCATCAGATAGGAAAGAAATCCCCTCTGGGTTTAGTAGGAAACATGTGTTTAATGACATCTAAACGAGGCATTAAAAACCAAAAGTGCAGTAAAGAAATACAGCAGTATCACATTTACATACCCACCTCCACATCTTCCTTTCTCTTTCTAAGCAAACTTTCCTCTGCAGTATTTAACTACTCACTATCGTTTTTGCTCCAGTCATGTTTATTTTTACTCTGGAGGACAGGTGGTGTGTCTGACAGCTGAAACCCATAGACACTTGAATGTCAAAAAAGCCACTGCGATGTGGCTTTGGGAATGCACTTACTGCAAAATTTGTGCTGGAACACTTCATGCTTAGAAGAGAGCACCTCACAAAGCCATCTCTTTTTAGAGTATGCAAGCTAAAACTGAAAATACTTCAAGCTCAATCTGACAGAACAAATATGAGAAGAAAGTGAACAGCAAGCTAGCAGACAGACCAGAAACCACAAGTTCTCTCCCCTCCAAAATAAAAGACCAACTTCTGCTGGGTGCAGACAAGGACAGGTATCAGCCAATGGACAGCTATAGACACTTCAGGTTAGGTAGTCAGCAGTGTAAGCCCCGGAGGACTGAACAGCTGGTATGTTGCCATCTGACTGCCCAGCGTCTCACCGTGGCCAGCCTTTGGGGGTTTGCAGTGAACAGCGAGTTCCCAAGTTGTGGTCTCTTCCTCCTTTGAACCACACCCTTGCCCCATCGCAGGGCACCAGCACGAAACCCTGCAACACAAGGGTGGGTCGCTGCAAGCTTTCTGCTTCCTACTCCTCCACATATGCAAACTAGACAGTTTCGTTACTAGCAACACGTGGCATGTGCCCAGGATTCCACGCCGCTGTCTCATACCTCAAAAATTTTCTTATGCTTTGATTAAAAGAAAGTGAAATTTGCCTAAAAAAAAGCAAATAATTATTGGAAATGCTGCTGATCTTTTTCCCCTTCTGCTATAGCAGGAAGAGAATGGTATCTCTCAGCATCCTTTGCTAATATGAAATGATTACTATTTAACCTTGTCAATATAAACAGTAAGAAGATCTTGATAATCAGCCAGACCACCAAGACAGAAAAATTAATTTCAGCTGTCTGGAGAAAAAGAAACCAACACAACAGAATAATTTCTCTATGGTAATTCTGATAATTTGAAATATTAAGAGGTTAGGAAATCATGAAAAAACAATAATAAAAAAAAAAAATCCCACTTTGTTTCCAGATGAAAAAATAAGACAGAGAGGAAACCAAGTTGAGCTTGTTCCTCTGGGATAAAAAAAGAAAATTAAAAAAGAAATAAAGGGAAAACCAAAGATTGGGTTAACATTCATTTCACAGCAAGAATTTAGACACCACTCACAAAATAGAAACAAGATGTTTCTATAGAAACAAGCAACAACGTAAGAAAAGCAACTGCACTGGATTCCCTTTAGTCAGCTTTTTCACCAACTCAGGTTTAGGATCAGCACTTTGTTGAACAAACTTTGAAATGCCAGGAGCAGCTCTGTGGAAAGGAGATGAAAGGGCCTTTCCAAAGACTGAACTTGTGTGCTTGTGCAGAGCAGAGATGGCTTCAAGAGTAACAGAGGTTTCCCCTGACAAACTACATCTGAGCCCCATCATTTCAGGAGTAGATTTCCTCACTGATATGGCACCAGATGAGAGTGTCACGGACAAGAACCCAGTACCCTGTCCCCATGTTATGATCTGCTACCTCTCTTCCCCACTTTAGGTTGCTGTTCATACTCTTCCTTATTATCCAACTACTCTCCCTGTGACTTGATCCCAGTCATGTTGCAGTTTTACACAGAAACTAGATGAAAAGCCATTTCTTATCCATCTTTTCCTTATACCTGCAACACTTAATTTCCACTGGATTTTGTTATCAAGGTTCCCCCCACTAAGACTGGCCAGCTTGACCCAGCAAGTGGCTTGCAATCTGCCTTATGTTCAACGTGGCATTGCTGAACTTGTTGAAAAGCAAAAGCTGTTAATTCTGCCTTTTAAGAAGAAGAAATTTCTATTTACTTCTATCTGCAGAATACTTTCTTTAAGAAAACAGGCTCTTCACATTGTTCAAGCAGAGCATGGTATCCTGCCTCTTGTAGGTGCTACAGGTATGCCTGAAGGGCTGGGGTTTTCTTTTGTTTTTCCACAAATGCTGTCAAGCCCCAGAAAACCCACTAATGATTTTTAGAAAGTTATTATCACATATTATTTTGTAGTGATGAACCTCTGCAGCAGAGTTCGTTTGGAGAGCCAGAATTAATTAGGGAGCAAGCCCTCCCTGTCAGTTACTGATGTTTTCACTTCAAAAATAAATCCCAACAACTCCAAGCAGGGCAAGCCTACAATTTTCAGATTAGCTCAGTGTGGAATAAATTAGAAATAGGTTTCCAGCCTTAGGCACCACATTTTCCACAGGTACAACTTGACTTTAAAACATTCTTGGCCTCTACTGACTTATGACTGCAATGATACCATTTCAGGCAACACATGTCCATCCTGCAGGGATACCACAAGGCTGTTGGTATCATCCTCTAGCTTTGTTTCTGATCATTCTTTACATGCTGGAGAAATACTGGTGATATTTTTAAAAGGGTTTGTCATCATAGGATGAGAGGGAATGGGCTGAAGCTTGATAAGGGGAGATTTAGACTGGAGACTAGGAAGAAATTCTTTACAGTAAGGGTGGTGAGGCACTGGAACAAGTTGCCCAGGGAGGTCATGGATGCCCTTTCCCTGGAGGCATTCAAGGCAAAGGCTGAATGAGGCCTTGATCGATCTGGCCTAGTGGAGGGTGACTTTAAGGCCCCTTCCAACCCAAACCATTCTATGAACTTATGAACTTGAAATTCAGAAAGTTCAGGGCTTGACCTCGGCCAAGACATCCACATCTCTTCAACATAATTCTCAATGGAAAGGCCAAAAACTTTTTGTAATCCATCCTCCACACCTGAGCCCATCAATTAGAAGTTAAAATTCTCAGAAGATAAACCACTCCACTTACAAAACACTGCTCAAAGTAATAAAACATCTCAAAGAGGTACAAACTCAGGTTAATGGAAAGGTGATTGTCCAAGCTACTGGCAAGTAAAAGTACTGCATATTAAATCTGCATGCAGATTTTTCTACAAACACTGGTTTTAGCTTAGGTATCAGACAGCACTGTGGATTCTGTGCATCCTAAAGCAGTGTGAGGTGGAGATCCTGGCCTCAGAGAAGCAACTGGGAATTCTGCCACTGCCTTCACCTTAGATTGCAGGAGACTAAAGCCTGTTACTGCACAGACAGTTTTCAGTACAGAAGAAAACCACAATGCCACAGCTTTCAGGAACTCTCCTGTAACACAGATTGGCTTTGAAATCCCTATGGATTGACTGGTGGTGTGTCTTCTGCCAATACCACCTCATGCCCTACTGGAACACAGGATTTTTGCCTCACACTTGCATGCAATCTACTGTTCTGATCTTATTTCATGGTTTAATTTATAACTGTTGATGAGATTTGGAGTGTTGTAATATGACAGAGGCTAACCTGTTTTAGCAAATAGGTTAGGGAAGGATATTTGAGGTCACAGAAACATAGAATTATTTTGGTTGGAAAAGACTTCTAAGATCATTGAGTTCAATGGTCAACCTAACACCACCATGGCCATTAAACCATGTCCTGAAGTGCCATGTCCACACATTACTTGAACACCTACAGGGATGGTGACTCCACTACCTCCCTGAGCAGCCTGTTCCAATGCCTGACCACTCTTTCTCCGAAGATTTTTTTCCCTAATACCTAATCTGAACCTCTCCTGGCCATTTCCTCTTGTTCTATCACCTGATATTAGGGAGAAGAAACCAACACCCACCTGACTCCAACCTCCTTTCAGGGAGCTGTAGAGAGCCAGAAGGTCTCCCCTCAGCCTCCTTTTCAGACTAAACAACTCCCGTTCCCTCAGCTGCTCCTCACAAGATGTGTTCTCCAGGCCCTTCACCAGTTGTTGCCCTGCTCTGGACCTGCTCCAGCACCTTGATGTCTTTCTTGTAGCAAGGGGCCCAGTATTCAAGGGTATAGGGGTGCAATCACTTCCTTAGGTCCTTACCTCTAACATTAAGTGCTGAAAACACAGGTCATCTTGTGCATCAACCAATGGTGAACTCACAAGGTGAAGCAGCAACCTGCTGCCATGCCTACAGGAGACTTTCAGTGCCTCCACACACCACTTGTGAACACCAGGTGAGGGGGATGACACTAACCAGGTTTGCAGCACTCTGAAGACTACAGTAAGTGTAACTATTCTCCTCTTCACGTGCAAACCTACAAAGGATATTAATGACATCATCCTCCAGTTGAGCTTTAAAATCTAATCACTGTGGTAGGTAATTCTACAGTCCATTGCAATAATGAACTCCTAAGGCTATGTGTGATACTTAGTAACATCTCATAGATGCAAAGAATGGTTTGGGTTACAAAGGACCTTAAAGATGATAAAATTCCAATCTCCCTGCCATGGGCACGGACACCCCCTAACAGACCAGGCTGACTCAAGACCCCATGCAACCCAGCTTTGAGCACTCTCTGGGCAACCTGTTGCAGTGCTTCACCACTCTCATGAGGAGACTCTATCCTTCTAGTCTTTAAAATATGTACCTGTCAGTAATTTCATTAGGTATGTCCTTGCTGACATAATAAGCTTCAAAAGAAAAATCAAAGCCAGAGGATTTGGCATTTAAAGAAAGAGATTTATTCCCTACAGAGTACTCTTTTTTAAAAACCAACACTTTAAAGCCTGCACATTATTATTTGGGTTCTGCTTGTCAGAAAGGTTTCTTCTAGTGCTATTTTACTAGGTATTATCATACACAAATCAAGTTTATTTTGAAGAAAATGGGGAAAAAAATTAAATAGATTAAAAAACCCATACACACCCAGGTTACCAGTCCTAGATCCTCACCTAAAAATACTTCTCTATAAAGGCCAAAGGATTTGCTCTCATGCCGGCTTTACTTTACAACAGCTGAGAGAAGTAAGAATCTACACTTACTGTCAAAGCATATTTTGACCCATTTCTTTTCCATCACACTCAATACAAAGGTATCATCTACAGTTAGACTGCAAGGAGAGAGTAAGGAACAGGAACACACAGGCTGAACAGTAGTGGTTGTGTTAACAGTGCAAACACAGCAACAACACCAGGCCTCCATGAGGGACTCCAGGTGAGACCCAACCTGGAAACAGGATTCCTGCCTGCTGGAATGGCAGGGTTCTGCAACAGCCCCTCTGTGAGAACAGAAAGGGCAGGGGGGACTGACTCCTCTGAAAGAAATGTGGGTGCAGTCACAAAAGCAAAACAGTGACTCCATATGACCAGGTTTGATGACCCATGAGCCCCTGCAAGCCAAGCTGCATGTCTGTGCTTCTCTTGAACAGAAGAATCTGGGACTCTGTCAAATTTCTCATCGACCTTTAGTCTTCCCTACATGTAAAAACAAAATACTCCTATTTAATTATCACATTATGATTATTTTTACTTCTATTTTATTCAAGCACAGAATAGCAGGTTTCAGAAAGGCCCTAAGAAGATCATATAGTTCAACTTCTCCTGCTAAAAAGCAGGGTCACCTAGATCAGGTTACACAAGAATGCATCCATGCAGGGTTTCAATGCCTCCAGAGGAGGCGGCTCCACAAATCTGTCAGGGTGGCCTGGTCCAGTATTCTGGCACTCTCAAAGGAAAGAAGTTTTACTTAAGTTCAAGTGAAATCTGTGTTCTAGTCTGCACCCACTGCCTCTTGTCCTACCACTGGGTACCAATGAAAAGAGACCAGCCCCATTCTCTTGGCCCTCACCCTTTAGATGTTGATAAGCACTGAGAAGATTCTCTCTCAGGCTGCTCTTCTGCAGGCTAAACAACCCCAGGTCTCTCAGCCCTTCCTCATAAGGTAGATGCTTCGTCCTCCTCAGCATCATCTCTCCAGTACTGCCTCTCTCCAGTAGTTTCCTGTGCTCTTAAACTGGGGAGTCCAGAACTGTACACAATACTCCAGGTGGAGCCTCACCATGGTACATTCTTATGTTTATTAAATAAAGGCAACTGATATTCCCCATTGCCAAATCTAGTTTATTTGTCCAGCTGCTGGCATCTCAGTATCCAGAAAAAACACTCTGCACTATTGTAGCAATTTAAGGAGCATTTGTATTAAACAGGAAGAATTTTCTTTTTCTTCCTCATAGCCTATTTAAAATTTCTGCTTACTTATGCTGATGTTACATCCCAACTTGTGAGAAAGGGCCACAATCATTATCTGTGCCCAAGACAAGTGGGATGAGAGTTTCTAAGCCAAGTGTGCTTGTGCCTGTGGTCACCCCAAGCAGTACCTTTACCCAACTTCATTTTTAAATATGTTTGGCCAATATCAGAAACCTGTTCTTCAGCCTAAAACATCCTTTGAAACCACACTGGCACACTTGGCACTGAAAAGAGCAGTGGTGACCTGCAGTGAGCTCCCTTCTTAAAGGAGGAGTTACAACCAGTTTGAGAGCAGCAACATCCAAGATGATCTGAGATAGTTTTTTTAATGTCTTTTTTTAGGGCAGATGGAACCACTAAATAATTTGAGTCTCCTCCTGTGATACCTTGCAGAAGGGCTCATGGGCACAAAGATGGAAACCGCTGTGCCTCTCCTAGCACATCAAGCCTTACTCTACATTCAGGTACGTGCCCTGCACTGACCCATTTTTTACAGAAGGGGCCAAGGGAGATGCACTGACTGACGTAAATGGTCACCAAGAGAATTCTCAAGTACCAGCGTCTTTCAGAAGTGGCCCACTTCTAGCTGAAATGTCACCTAGTACTACCAGATGCTTTCACGTACCAAGCTATTCTATCAGTAAGGGCTGAATGCAGCCACAACCACCCTGTAAGAGTTTTCCACCGAAACTACTAACAAATTAAACAAAACCCTGTGAAAATTACTTTAGAAAGTACTCCAGCAGCTCCGTTTGCCCCAGTGCAATTACTGGCACTAGAGCGTTTCTCTTACGGAGCCACAAAAGGCTTTCAGAGCGGTTCATTAAAGTACTGAAGATGAAATGTGCTGTGCTCTTTTTTATCTTTAAGCGAAACATCAATAGAGGTGCATTAAGACCACTGCCTTTGTCTAAGCAGCGGGACAAGGCTGGCTGCAAAACAAAGAGCGTGTGGAAAGCCATTTCACAATTAACATCAGGGAAGAATGCACGGCTCCTTTCATTTCCTCAGCGAAGAGCCCACTTCCACCCACTGTGCCACAAAAACGTGTACCCTGAGGAAATGTCAAGTCAAAAAAATGAGTTCATCTTTTTCTCCAATTACATTACATATAATTTAATGAGTAATAAAGAAATTGAAAGCTTAAAACACTTCGGTGAACAAGCCAAAGTCTTTCGAAGGAAGACCCAGAGCTGAACTACTGGGGAATTCCTACGATGGCAAAAGCACCCCAGTTACTTCAAGCCAGATGCTCACACGTGGATGCTGAGCAGGGATCACAACCTTTGTACCTCCGGTCACAGCTCAACCTAAGACATAGACTGAACGCCTCGGGGAGGGAGGAACAAGGACCGGGCGGGGTACACCGGGGGCTACTCCAAAGCGTGGCGGGGAAAGCCCCACGCAGCTCGGCTTAGGTTGCATAAGCCCCGCCGCAAGCTGGAACGCCAGGGAAGACAAATCCAAAGGTGTTTAGGGATTTCTCTCGTCTGACAGCGGGGCTGCCACGGCAACAGGGCAGCACGCCGGGAGGCGTCCCGCCTTGTTCCCGGGACAGCCCCCGCCATCCCGGCGCAGCCCTAAAGCCGCGGCCCTGCCCTCCACAGACCCCTCAACCCGCTCACACCCACCTGCTCCTCAGAGCGCCGCCGGTATCGGACGGACACCGTCCCCGCTTCCCGCTCATATTCCCTTGGCGGCGGCAGCAGCTCCGCCGCCGACCCCATGGCTCCTCCGCGCCCAGCCTTAGCTACACCATCCCAGCCGTTACCGCCTGCTAGGGCGGGACCGGGCCGGCCNGCTAGGGCGGGACCGGTCCGTCACGGGGTCCGGGTGAGCGGCGGGAGGGCGGGGAGCGAGGAGGCGGCTCCTGGCACCGGCCTCCGCGGGCGGGGAAGCGGGGCCCGGGGAGGGGAGCCTCTGGCTGTCAGGACCCGCCTCAAGCCGGAGCCGCCAAGAGCCTCGGGTTTAGGAAAAGCTTACTTCTTACTAAATCAAAACCCCTGTTTCCCGAGCTTTTATTGAACCTAGGGAATGCCAGGTGTTAATAAAGTGTTGATTTTAGCACCACGTCTGGTGGGTGTGCTTCTGGGTAGCAACTGCTGAGGAAAACACTAGCTTTACTCTTCAGAAACTGATTGAATTTGGCTTTTTTTTTCTTTTTTCTGACCTCCTTTCCTTTAAAATGAGCAAATATGTGGGAAAGTGCATCAGCAAACATAGAGGGAGAGGAGGAACCTAACAAAATTCGACAAGCTTGAGTGTAGAGCCCTGCGCCTGAGGAAGAACAGTTCCAGGGATCGGTGCAGATTTGGGGCTGCCCTGCCGGAAAGCAGCTCAGGGGAAACCCACCAGGGCGAGCTGGAGGACATCGGGCTGACTGACCATGAGCCAGCAATGTGCCCTTCTGGCCAAGAAGGTGTTCTGGGGTGCATGAGGAAAGGGTGACCAGTAGGTCAAGGGAGATTCTCCTTCCCCTTTACTCTGCCCTGGTGAGACCACACCTGGAGTACTGCATACGGTACTGGTTCAAGCAAGACTGGAGAGAGACTAGTGGAGAGTCACTCAGAGATGCTGAGAGGACAGGAACATCTACCTTACAGGGAAAGGCTGGGAGAGCTGGGTCTGCTTAGCCTAGGAGAAACTGAGGGAGAATCTCAATGCTTGTAAGTATCTAAAGGGTTAGCATCAGGAGTACGAAGCCAGATTCTTCTCGGTGACATTCAGTGACAGGACAAGAGGCAATGGACACAAACTGAAGCCCTTGAAGTTCCATGTAGACATAAGGAAAAAAATTCTTTACTTTGAGAGTGCCAGAGCAAGCGAGCAGGCTACTCAGAGAGGTTGTATCAATGCCCATCTCAGAGGGCATTGCAAAGCCATCCTATGCGATTTATTCTGGGTGATCCTGCCCTAGCAAGGGGGTTGAACTAGGTGATCCTCAGGGGCACCTTCTAACCTCTGTCATTCTGTGATTCTCCAAAGACAAGACTTTGTGGCCAGCAAGGCTGAGGAGGGTGTGGAGGACTGGAATGTTGATGAGGACATGCCACACATAGCATGGGGGTGTGCCAGGCTCCTGCTCCCTGCGGTGGAGGTCACTGTACCTTTGCAGAGAGATGCCTCCAGTGCTGCCCTCCCCAGTATAGTAAAGCAAGGAGTGGGCCCAAACAGACAGTGAGTGGCATCCCTGAGCTGTGGTGGGACCACAGGTAGTGCCCATGTGCATCTTTTTTCTTCATCCAGAAGACAGTTCATGCATTAATTGTGGAAGGTCTGCTTGTCTTAGTTTCCACTGGCAATTACCCAAAACTCTAACAGGCTCTATGACAGTAGAATTCTCTGGGAATCAGACATTCACATGAATTTTATGTGGCTTTCTAGTGATTGCATGATTGTGTGTGGGTCGTGCTGTTAACTTGGGGGGCGAAATTCTATCTCTTTTTTGATTCCTGGATGATTATTTTTGGCCAGGGACCAGCCAATAGCTCTAGCAAACCTGAAACCATCAAAAAAAATGCTCAGTGTATTGTGGTATAGTCAATACGTAAGCCACACTGATTATCATATGTCTCAGTTTGGCTGTGGGGACGGAGGGACAGCCAGGACAAGGCACTTCTCAAAGGGGCCACTGTCTGCTTGCCTTGCTGTCCCCACCAACTCCCTGAGGTGGAGGGTGGCCAAAAGCAGTTTGCCCTGATGACTCTTAGCACCTGGACTTCTGGTCCGTGATCCATTTGCTACTAGTGTTTCTCAGGAACCAGGACAGGCTTGAGGCAATATTGAGCTGTTGAAAGACTTGCCATAAACCATTGCAATCCTGCTGTCATGGGGAAATGCTGGATGCCAGGAAAAATCCAATGGACCTCACCGCTGAGGGCCTTGGGGATATATTTCTGTGCATGATGTGACAGGTCAGCAGCAGCAACTCTGTAAAACAACACTGAGGTTCTCTGCTGCTTGGGTGATTTGTAAGGAACCTATGCACCCTGTCCTAGGTGATCCTGCTTTGGCAGGTCAGTTGGACTTGATGATCTCTGGAGGTTACTTCCAACCCCTAACATTCTGTGATTCTGTGGTCACACATAGTACTGGCATTCAGCAAACTCACTCTGGAAGAACGATCTTAAATAAAGTGTTAATTAGCTTTTTAGTGTGCTTAAATCCATAAACCACCATATTTTTGTGGATCTCAAAAATATGGTTTAGAATATTTTTTGAGAAAAAGCTGATGATGAGGCTGCTGTTTTTCTTCACAAATCTCTGCTGCCTCTTGGGGAGCAGCAACCATTGTGCCAGGAGTACTATTGTGTGTGCTGGCTGGCCTGGTGCTATGGTTTCCTCCTTGCCCATCTGCAGTCTCACTGGTGTGTGTTGGTCTTCCTGTGAAGGAAGATCCTTCCATAATTTCTACAGTGAAGGAAAGCTTATTGTACCTCACAAAAACCTGCGCTGCTCCCTACTGCAGCTATCAGCCTTTGACTGCCTCTTCAGACCCTGAGTGACATGCAGAGGAACTGCCTCTAGCTCCCTGCACACTCTGTCTAGGGAGGCACTTCTGGGGCCAGTAGCCCTAGTGTCCAGGGGAAGAACTGGAACTCAGAAGCCTTCCCTGAGATTTCTTACAGTCACCATTACAGCCTGTGCAGCTTCAGTGACCTCCAAGAAACTTGATTCCCTTTGTAGCAAACACTCATAGTAAGGGTAATGCCACAATCACACCACAATCTCTAGCTCTTCTGATAATCAAATTTCCTAGGCTTCGTGTGCTCTGAGCACTGGTGCCTGGGCCTGTGAATGGAACAGAGCTGCTGCAAAACTCCTCTGAGTAAGTAGTGTTTCTACTCTGTCTTAATGAAATCAGGATTCTTTCCAAATACTCATAAGCATGCAGTAGCTTCATAAGGATCTAATCACAAGATGAAGAACCTGTGTCACCAAAACAGATTCTCCACAACTTAGCAACTTCCATTTTGAGATCACAATCTGAGTGAAGTTTCCCAGCCCTCAAGCCCTCTGAATGTGGCTGACCTTCTGCTAATAGTGCCTTCTCCCACTATCAATATCAAAAAATGCCAGGATAAATCCCAGTGTGACATGATGACAGGCAAAAAAGCCACGTGCCAAAAGAAATTTCAGGGATGCAGGTTAAAAAACTGATGCGGCAAAATGATTTTTTTTGTGTGTGGGCAACTTGTGGCTCATTCGTAACATGTGGACAGACAAATATCTCCCAAGGGGTACAAAGAGGTCCTCTTGCATGACTTTGTCATTTAGGGGTCACTAAGGAGACTCAGAACTTCATGATAAAAGAAATTCTGTAATTAAAGGGTTTTCTGAAAAGCTTCCAGCAGAAGACTGGATGCTGCAGCTTTGCTCAGAGCTAGGACAGGCTGAACCTTTCTGAAACACCGCTATAGAAAGAGCTGGAGTGAGCAAAATTAAAACTCCCACTGCATGGGGATCTGCCCTCTAACTGTAGTGACTGCTGAGTGCCAGGGGAAGAGCAACACATGATGCAGCAATACTTCTTGAGAGTGTTCTTCTGGCTTCCAGTAATCTGAGGTTCAAAGCCTTCCTGAGCCCAGGCGCCGACTTGGATAGTGAGGGCAGTATTTCAGTGGTGGGATCAAAGGCAGTGGAGGGAAGGCATGCTGCCACGGGGATCACACATGCCAAGTCATTCAGAGTGCTTATATTGGTCTTGTTGCCCAAGGGAATGTATCCCTTTCATCCTTCGGTTTTGGTTTTTTTTCCCTCTGTGCCCCCGGCATTCACTAGTGCCTCCTCAGACTGCTGCCATGGCTGGGGCACCGAGCCTCCCTCTCCGGGGATGTCAGCTGCTCTTGCCTATAGGACTCCCTCATCCCAGCTACCTGCCTGAGGACATGAAAGCAAAGATAAAGCCTGTCTCAGTGGTTTGCTGATACAATAAAACCAATTTTGTGCTGTGTAACTCCACATTGAAAAGCCCATAGCCATGTAACAGAGACACCTTCCTGGTTTGAACAGGTCAAACATTTTTAACTAGTTAGCGCTGCCTTATTCCAGAGCTGGTACCGTGTGTCCTCTCTGTCAGCTGGCAGAAAGCTGGCATGGACACCCACCACCAGGCTGGAATCAGACCCCAGACACTAGCCAATTCAACCTGCCCAGACCAGGCTGAGCCTTTGAAGTTATACTCAACACAAAATATACCCTTGTGTGGGGACTCAGAAAGGACAGGGACAAGGTACAAAGGACATGCTCAGTTCTGACCTGCTGTGTCCTATTAGTGGCAACTCAGTTATCAGTGGTTAAGGACTTCACAACAAACAAACAAAACCAAGACTATTATTATTTTTTTTCCCCCTCTTTATATGCATCTAGCAGATGTAACTGACTTCAGTATGAGATTCACTCAGCTTGCTGAGTGCACAGTTTAATTCTGAATCTTTCCAAACTCCTGAGTTCATCTAAATATTAAAAGGTTTGGAAAAAACAGGGTTTCTTTAAACCTCTGGTAATGGAAACTTTTGTCATGGCTGGGAAGAGGTCAGTGTGGTTTTATACAGTATAATAGATTCACTGATGAATGGAATATTTCAGACTCTCTGATGGGTTTTATCTACTTTATATTCTAGATGTTAATGTAAGTAAATTCTCTAAACCATCAGACAATTTGTCCAGTATGACCATGCAGCTTATGGTGGTCATTGGAGCTCTTACATGGATTTCTGAAGTAAAGCTGTTAAATTCTGTAATTTCCTTAGATCCTTCAAGCATATTAAGAAATACAAGAAATGGCTTTCCCACAACTGGATACAAAGTGAACTG
The DNA here is from genome assembly GCA_013399775.1 of Semnornis frantzii. Taxonomy (NCBI): domain Eukaryota; kingdom Metazoa; phylum Chordata; class Aves; order Piciformes; family Ramphastidae; genus Semnornis; species Semnornis frantzii. Next base: position 4,739 of record VWYK01114470.1, on the reverse strand, counting down.
GGAGAAATTGGAATTCAAAACATGAAAATATATTAGACTATACTGAGTAAAAGTGAAATGAAACAATTAATTTGGTGACTTTGTCTCCCATCTGTAATGACGAAAGGACCTTGAAGATCACCCCCATTAGCAATCCCTATTCTCCAGCAGCTGATATATAGATCACAATCTCATTTAAGTGCCAAAGTAAAACATGCATGGGGTCATCTATATGGGCTCAAAAACAGAGAAACAAAACAGTAATGGAGAAATTCTATTATGAAAGGTCACTTGGAGCACTCCCAGGCATTGGAGGGTAGTTTTCTGCAGTACTTTTTCTAATGCATTCACCATTCTAATTTTTTTTTTTTTTAATGTCTCAAGTGAATTTTGCCACTTCCCTTGGATTTTATTTCACAATATAAAAGCAATCTGACAAAAGGCTCCTCCCTGGATATCAAATCTAAATTTTCCTTTAAAAAAATTCATTCTATTATTAGGATATATTAATTTATCTTCATTGATTAAAGCCTGCTTACATGATCAATATTTACCCCTAACCCTATTACGATTAGTAGGCTTGCAAAACAGAACCTTATTTTTGCTTACTTCAGTTGCTCTGATCTTTCTTAATTTATGACCTTTCTTTCTGGCTACCATTTGAAAGAGAATTTTGATTATATTATTTTTCTTGCCATGAACCTTTTGTAAGCATTTACTCCACTCTAGCATAAGCTCAGAGGGCATAACGATGCTTTATAAATATATTGTCAGTCCAAATTCACAGTAGTGGTGTCGTGGTAGGCCTAAGCAGGCCAGATTGGGCTTGTACCTCTCCTGGCTTGCCCAGCCATGTTTTTCTGCTCTCCCTCCTTCTGTTTTGAGGAGAGCAGCTGCGGGAAAAGGGACAAAGAGCCTGGAGCCACTAAGTCTGGGGTCTGGCCTGCCCAGCAACTGCGGTAAACACGGTGCACAGGATTGCCTTGTGCAAGGCTGTGTTCTGCCCAAAGAAGGGTAAAGCAAGCTTATGGCTTCACCCAAGATGGCCAAATCTTGGCTAACTGCCATTGGATTGGCTATCCTGTGTCCAAAGGCCCATTAGTCTTGGGCTATATTGGATCAAAGGAGATGAGCAGGGAACACAGAGGCCTTTGCCATTCCAAAGTGTGTCTGTGCCGGCTGCCTCCTTGCTCCTGAGCTGAGGCTCTGATACCTGCACGCATTGGGCCTGCACAGCTGGCGTGACACCGCAAGACATCTGCCTGCACCTGGAAGTCTTCTACCCAGGGGGAAGCCCTGGAGAGAACACAAATGGTCCAGAGAGCCAGGAACAGCTCAGACATCGTCTGCCTCCTTTCCCCACAAGCCTGGGGAAACTCTAAAGCCTCTGACGGCTACCGACAGCAACCCTGCTACGAGCCTTGGCTACTGTCAGATATTTTTGTGAGTCAATACCCAAAGCCTCTTTACCAGTGCAAACCTCTTTGTGTGCCATACCAGTTTCACAGTCCTTCCCTGCCTTCCTTAGCCACCCTGGTGGCCCATCCCACAGGTGTTCCTGCAGACTGCAGAGGGGTCTGTGCAGTGGGTTTGGAGAGGAATGTATTGACCAAGTATTATACAGACCATTCCTAGCATATTCTCTGCTAGACTGTGCTTTTAGTCACAGAAACAGAAACAAGTGGCTTGAGGCATGAGAAACAGAAGGGACAGGGAATTTCCTTAATAGGGCATCAGTGCTGTACACTTCATATCATGGATCTATAATCTCACCTACAATATCTAATTATGCTTCCTCTCCTCCACCAAGAATCTCTTTGTGTTTACAATGAGAAAAACAAACCAAGCCTCCCCCCTCCCAAAAAAAAAAAAAAAAAAAAGGCCTTTCCTCCCTCCCCCATATCAAGGACAAGGGTATTTAGGCTATGGACACTTTATCATAGAATTATAGAATGGTCTGGGTTGGAAGGGACCTCCAGGTCATCCAGGTGAACCCCCCTCTTCTCAACTAGATCAGGTTNTGGGCAGTTTCAGTGTTCCACCACCCTCATGGTAAAGCAGTTATTCCAAACATCGAATCTAAATCTCCTATTCTCCACTTTGAAACCATTGCCTTTTGTCCTATCACTGCCTTTCTGAACAGTCTCTCTTTAATAAGTATGAGCTTGTAATATTAAATTTGTTAAGCTAAAATAAAACCCAAGCTTTCCTTTATGTTGCAGCTTTTGCTGTCATTTGTCCAAGTGCAAGTGAGGACAGGACAGAATAGCAAGGTACTGTATGGAGAGGTTAAGTGTGTTAATCTCATGTGGGCAAATTAAGGATAGAGCATATGCAACTTAACTACAGGAAGAATAAAGGGGATCCTAGATATGTGGCAGCATAAAAGGTCTTTTAGTTACAATTGGGAAAGAGTGTGTTAATTCCTCTTAAAGTAATCCTGATCATTGAGGAAAAAGAAAGGGATTGTGGCAACCTGATATGCTCAGAGAAACAGCATTTAATTTTTGTGAGCACGAGGTAGATAAGGGATAAAATGAAGATGAATAGTCTCACATGAAGTACTTCATGGAGTAGTCTTCCTGGCACCCCAGACTGGGCAGATGAACAGACACTGGGAGAAAGGCTGACAAAACCCCCACACAATTCATGTTCTGTATTCAGTCTGCCTGAACTTTTGGGGTTTTGTTTGCCTGCAGTAGAGACAGTATCTTATTTTCTGAGGCTCTGAGAACTCTCTGAGTGTGTGTAAGACTCAGCATCTTCGTGAGGAGCCAGGCCTCTGCTCGGTGATGACTTCAATTTACCTGGCCCCCATCTCGTCATTAATGTAACATCAATACAAATATGATAAAGTCCATCCAAGCGAGTTATTAAAGACTTAGAAAGGCCTGAGTGGTGTGTTTTAAACTGCATTTTTTTAATTGGTTGTGGTTTGTTTTTGTTGGGTTTGTTTTTGTTGGATTTTTTTTTGTTTGATTTTTGGTTTTTTTTTTTTTGTTTGTTTTTTTTAAGGAAAGCCTAGTTATTTGAAGTTCTCACATACTCTCTGTGCTTCAGGGAAGTGAGTTATAAATTAGGATCTTTATCTTGCCCTCATTTAAAGTTTCACATGGAACTATGTAAATAAGTCATAATGGATAATTTATCTGATGAATTTTACCTCTCTTTGCTAATTCTCCCCAAGCAGAGCCAGTTTTCCTCAGCTGTGTCTGTTAATAAAAATAATTTGTTAAGTCTTTCCTTTAAATAAAGTTCTGGGTCTGCAGCACGTCTGTGAATATTGGACGGTCATCCTGTGAGACAGGAAGCTGGTGCAGGATCTGTTCTCCAGACTGGTGTGCCCTATTGAGTGCCCATATCCCTGAGATGAGGACCCAGCTGGAGTGCTCCAGGGGTCTGTTCAGGCTCGTGCAGCCGCATCTCCTTCTCAGAGGAATCAGATGGAGGCAGGCAAAAGGTGAAGTGATAAAAACCTCATCTTGTCAGCCTGAGGATGTAACTGGGAAGTGATTTGAGTCCCAGTTGCATCCTTGACTGTTTGGATAAAATTCCCATTGTGAAAGGTAAAGCCTGTGGATTCATTTGCTGTCCTGAGGCATATGCCAAAATAGATCCCTAACATTCACTTTTCTTAACGCTGCAGTGTCCTTGAAAAGAGGATGCAAGAGTGAAGGACATTGTCAAAGAGTGTTTAGATGCCTAAAGATGCAAAAAATGCCACCCCAGGATCTTATAAAGTGGCCTGAGATGTTTGTGAAAATCACAGGGAACACCTACTTGTACCTTTGGGCACCTAAATAACCTCTGAATCTGGTGAAAAGTAGTGTGAGCTATTGTCCTTGGAAGTTCTCCTGAGGTTTCTTCAAGCCCCAGCTATCCAGACTTCAGTATGACTGAACCAGGCACTTCCTGAGGGCCAAATTATAAGACTTAGTTCTTGGACAAAAAAGAATGACTGCAGATCAAGTCTTTAATAATTTAAACTACAGAGAGAGAGCTAAAAATCTCAGAATTCTCTACTGGATTGAAAAAAAAACAATACAAAGCAATGCAGCAGAGACCTGTTGTGATGACAGGCTATACTTCATCTAAATGGCAAGACTTAATTAACTCTGCCCCAGCCTGGGCTCAGAGTAAACTAAAGCCTACTGTATGATTAACTCCTCTGTGCTTTAGTAAGAGAAAGGGAGATTGCAAATGGAAGCATCTGGTGCCTATCAGGATTTAATTAAAGAAATGCAAAGAAGCTACTATTGCTACTACAATTTCTCCTTGGGGCAACAAAAGACAAACATAGTAAATGAGGAAAGAGAAACTCAGAAATATGAAGGAAACCCCTCCAAACAAATCCCAAATAATTGAGTTTTTCATAGGTATCAAGCCTTCTGTTCCTCATCTCCTGAGCAAATTGGCTTAAATATTATCTATTAAGATACTGAAAATACTGAATGAGTTCTGCTTTGAAATGGCTACTGCGTTGGTTTTTGGTTGTTTTGGGGTTTGTTTGTGGGTTTTTGTGGGTTTTTTTTTTTTGCTTGTTTGGCTTTTAAACTGTTTTTTTCTTCCACATCAGTGTTGGAGAGCTAGTACAAAATATTATTATCAACTTAGCACTGGAGAAGCAGCCATGAAGTCTTTAAAGCCACTCAGGGATCATGATTTAGCTTCAGTGAAGGTTGTGCTTGGACACAATGAAAAGACTTAACCATGCCTAGATGACTTGTCCAATTATGGAGAGCTGGCATAAATAATAATAA
>VWYK01114467.1:0-31533 GCA_013399775.1 Semnornis frantzii | reverse complement strand
TTTGATTTCGTTGTTCAAAAACAATTTTGCATGTACTGTAATACATTTTGTTTACATCTTGTAACCAAGCACTCCAAATCCCCTCATTGAAAATTAAAAGTGCACAGCTGATTTCTCTTCCACTTTCCTAAAGCATGATAAAAGGAAACCAGTCCTGCTGCAGTGGTTTAATATACTCACTCTCATTCTAGTTAATCAAATATAAGCTCATTCTATTACACATATTGCGCATAGCTCTGACCTGCAATCTGCAGTCTTTCAGTTCATGATACCAAAAGTTGCATAGAAAAACTACATATTGGTTCCAAACACTTTTTTTTCCCCTTACCAATAGTACTCAGTCTGGAATCAAGTACATTGCTGATCCACCCTTCTGCACCAATTTCCAAGTTCAAATTCAGTCTCAGGTTTCAGCAATATGGATGTGCTTGTGACTTTCATTCTTCACATTCACAGGCCACCTGAAGTGATATGTTCCAGTGAAACACTGCAAGTGACTACCAGTATGTGGTGATTTGGCACTGGCTGGAGGCCACCAAAGCCATTTTATCACTCCTCTTCTTAAATGGACAGGGGAGAGGGGAAAGCACAACAAAAGCCAGTGATAAGGTAGAAGCAATATAACAGCAGGAGTAATAATAGCAAGCAGAGCAATAGACTGTGTGGAAAGCAAAAGTAGAGAAATGTTAGTCTCTACTTCCCATCAGCAGGATGATGTTTGGTCTCTGGAAGCAGGGCTCCCTAGGTTTAGTTCCCTTGGATGACAGCAGCAATGAATTAATCGCTCCAAACTTCCTTTTTTCATTTGATACTTGTCTGAGCTGACCTCATATGGCATGGAACATGCCTGTGGCCAGTCTGGGTCAGCTGGCTTGGCTGTGTCCTCTCAGTGTACTTTTGGGAAGGGAAGATGTTGGAAAAAAACAGCCTGAGTGCTCAGCTCAGCAGCAGCCTAAACACTGCTGTGGTACCAAGGTTCAGTTGCCACATGCAATGCAGAGCACTAGAAAGATGCTTTGAGCAGAATTAACCCCAGTTCAGCCCAAACCATTGTCTCCTGTAATGCTTCTTTACTGGAAAACAGTGTTCCCTTAGTTTTGAATAAAATTCAAATGGAACATCTCAATCAAACCAAACCTCAGTGTGTATGTCTTACATAACTCAAACTGCATTTTAACATCTTTTGTAAAGTAGGATTTTTGGGGCTTGCTTTACAAAATGTCCTGCTCTGCTGATCACATAAGTGACTTTTAGGAAACCAGCAAAATTCCTCTTGCAGAAGTTATCCCCACATCTTTATCAAATTATATCCGCAGAAGAAAAATCACCTCCCCCAAAAATAAGAGTTTTCACAGAATCACAGAATTAACCAGGTTGGAAAAGACCTTGGAGATCACTGAGTCCAACCTAACACCTTCTAATTAACTAGACCATGGCATTAAGTGCCTCATCCAGCTTCCTTTCAAACACCTTCAGGGATAGGGATTCCACCACCTCTCTGGGTAGCCCATTCCAATACCAGTCAGTCTTTCCATGGAGAACTTCTTCCTAATATCCAGCCTAAACCTGCCCTGCCCCAACTTGAGGCTGTGTCTTCTTGTTCTGTCGCTGGTTGCCTGGCAGAAGAGACCAACCCCCACCTGGCTACAACCTCCTTTCGGGTAGTTGTAGAGAGAAATGAGGTCTGTCCTGAATCTCCTCTTCTTTATTATAGAATTTAAGATGATATTGTATTGCCTTGATTTATTTTGAGTTTTCATGGATGGACCATTTACAGCAATTGACATGCTAAATAAAAGAATCTGTAAATCCATCAAATTATTTACCTTTCCCTTCTCATCCAGTGAGGTAAATCATGTTGGTAGTTACCCATCAATACAGATAATTAGGTATTGGATTAGCAGATTACTAAATTAGACCAAATTGTACTCTGGTGCTACTTCTATATGTGTAAATTTATCAATCACAAATAATAAATGCTACCTGGGCCATATTGAAGCTCAAGTTGTGGTTCAACTAAATTCATTGTGTTTTGCATCTCTAAGCTTGCTCTTTTTATTGTAAAACTGAGGCATTTCAAGAGCATAAATCAAATTTGCCCCTAAACAGTTTAATTTAAATTCTGTCTCTATTGAGTTTCTTCACAGCTCTAGGGGAAAAGCTGCCTTCTGCCTTTCCATATGCTTCAATCAAGCGACAAAAAGCCCAAGCAGGGCACTTGCTTGGTGAGACACTGGCACAGGTTGTCCAGGGAGGTTGTGGATGCTCCCTGCCTGGAAGTGTTCAAGGCCAGGTTGGACGAGGCCTTGAGTGACCTGTCCTAGTGGGAGGTGTCTCTGCCTATGGCAGGGGGTTGGAACTAGATGATCTTTGAAGTCACTTGTGTGCTGAGGAATCCTGGCAATGCATTCCATGTGATAGTGCTATTTTGAGTGGTAAATTCCCATTTAAACACACTAGAACCTGACTTTTGCATGTCATCTTTGTCTTCCAGATGTATGAAAAAAGCTTTGAAATTTATTTGGAGAAGGATTCACCGACTTTGTATTCCTAACTTGTTAAAAGGGTTTGGATCCATGCATTGCACAGTGGCACAGAGCAAGCCAGACAGAAGGAGAAATGGTAGGAGAGAAATATGATAAAAATCTGTCGGAGAAGAACACAACCCACAAGTGAGTGTTTTTACAATCCACATATACTTTTCTAGATATTTAGGTAATAATTACCTCATTATCTTTCAACAATGCTATCTTTATTCCTGTTTCTTTTGGTGCCTGACACTAATTTTGGTAAATTCAATAGCACAGAAACTACTGCACACACATCATTAAGTCTTGAGCCTGTTTAATTAGTTGCCTGGAAAAGAAAGATAATCTTTTATTTGTCTGGGGACAGTCAACTTCTCCTATGTTTGTAGATAACCACCTTCACTCTGGATGAAAGGAAGACATCCTGCAATTAGTACAGAGCTAAAAACAGCCCTTTCCTCCAGGGAAGACTTCCTCCTAAAGGCAAAGACACCTCCCGAGCCTTGGTTGTGATTTAAGTGTCCATTGTGAGACCTCCATCTTGCATAGGTTTTCTTTGACGTGGTTTCAGGACAGTAACCTGCCTTCTCTGTTTGTTTCAGAATACAGTCTTAAAATTCCATTTGTCTGCAAGATTCATTACCAATGTCTTTGTTTTTTTTTTTCAATGTGTGCACATGTGCAGGCTTTGTGTGTGGTCTTCTAGAATGTACACAAACCTCCTTCCTATCTGATTGAGAATCTTTTGTGCTCAGCCCATAAACTTAGCTTCTGTGTTCCACTGCTAAAATCTTGTGCAAGGTCAAAGACTCACATACCAGGAAACACCAAATTTGTTTCCTATCTTCTTATCACTGAGGATATATAATAAGTTAAAACAGCAGCATCCAGATTCTTTAGCCTGCTCCTGCAGAGCTGGTTTTTGATTGCAAGAGATGTTTTCAGGTGCAGATCTGAACAGGTCACTTAATCTGCTTTACTGTGTTCCACCCTACTGAGGCTGTACAGTACTGCCTGTACCTTAATAATGCATCTTACAGGCATCAAGCTATTGCAGTGGAGCTTCAGGAACAGGTTGCCCAGGGAGGTTGTGGCTTCTTCCTCCCTGGAGGTGTTCAAGGCCAGGTTGGACAAGGCCTTGAGTGACCTGTACTAGTGGGAGGTGTCCCTGCCTATAGCAGGGGGTTGGAACTAGATGATGTTTGAGGTCCCTTCCAACCTTACCATTCTATGATTCAGTTACTGTTAATAAAAATGCATTTGAGTAAACATTAATTTTTTTTGTTTGTTTGTTTCTTAGAATGCTTAGGATCCAGTCATTTTTATGTCTGTACACTTCTATACTTTGGAGAGATCACCTTCTTTAGCTAAGCTGCTCCAGCTTTTACAGACTTGCAGTTGGAATACAGCAGCAAGTTCCAAGATAATAATCAAGCTGTTGCAGAGGCACTGACCAAGTTTGCTAAGGTGGCACAACTCCATAGAGTAAAATATCCATCCTGGATGTTTCCTGATGAATCTCCTCACCAACATCTGGCAGCTATTATTGGTACAAAATGGCTATTAATCTGTGAATGGGAATCCTGTTTCTGTCAGGAGAGAACAAAGTCAAGACCCTGGTTTGTCAAGGGAGTCTCAAAAAAACCATACCCCACAATTCAGGGAACAGCTGGAAGTCCATTACCATTAACAATGCAGCTTAAGATCCCTTCTAGTCATTTAACTTTGATTTCTGTGGATCAGAAAAAAATTCCTAGCTTCTTTCCTACTGGAATTAGATCATTCTTCAGAATTGAATTACCTTGGGGATAGTATCTGGTTTTGAGCAGACAGGTCTTGTGGAACCTCCCTGCTACAGAGCTGTTGAAGGCTGTTTGGTTTTCTCTCTTCTCTGGCCCTACATCAGTTGAGTAGGGAGTTGCCTGACATCTCTTTCTAAGCTTTAAGGTTCCCAGTAAATTAAGCTCCTACTTGTTATAATTGCTAGGAAATTCCACCAGGCAGACCATCCCTTAGCTGATGCTCCATTCCCTTTCACAGTACATTTCAAAATGCTATTTTTCTTCTACCTTATAAAGCAGGCTGATAAGGAAGTTCTGAGATTCTCTCTGAGGCAGAACTCTGTCTAATCCAGTCATTATAAACCATGGTCTATGTTTTGTCTACAGTCAACATCCGAGGGCATGCTTCCCCTTATGTGCCCTGACTCTGCCCAGACAAAGTCCTTTACTGTGCATCAGTTTAATTCATAATGTAGGTACAATGTGCAACAGTCCTTTTGACCCAAGCAAGATTTCCTTGATAACCAGTGGAAGTTAAAAGTGAAGAGCTTGCAGTTACAGTGGATGAGGAGCAACAGACACAAGAGATGTTCTCACCGGACATTTAAAAAATGTGCACAAATGCTTGCAGTAGAATCACAGAATCAGTCAGGGCTGGAAGTGACCACAAGGAGCATCCAGTTCCAACCCCCCTGGCATGGGCAGGGACACCCCACCCTAGATCAGGCTGCCCACAGCCTCATCCAGCCTGACCTTAAACACCTTCAGGGATGGGGCCTCAACCACCTCCCTGGGCAACCCATGCCAGGCTCTCACCTCTCTCATGCTGAACAACTTCCTCCTCACCTCCAGGCTGAATCTCCTCACCTCTAACTTTGCTTCATTCCCTCCAGTCCTGTCACTGCATGAAAGCCTAAAAAGTCCCTCCCCAGCTTTTATGTAGCCCCCTTCAGATCCTGGAAGGTCACAAGAATGTCACCTGGAAACCTTCTCTTCTCCAGACTGCACAGCCTCAACTCTTTCAGTCTGTCCTCACAGCAGAGCAGCTCCAGCCCTCTGAGCATCCTCATGGCCCTTCTCTGTACACACTCCAGTATCTCCACATCCCTCTTGTAATAGGGGCTCCAGAACTGGATGCGGTACTCCAGATGGGGTCTCAGCAGAGCAGAGAATCACCTCCCTGGCCCTGCTGGCCACACGTCTCCTGCTGCAGCCCAGGCTCTGGTTGGCTTTCTGGGCTGCTAGTGCACACTGCTGGCTCCTGTTGAGCCTCTTGTCCACCAGCACCCCCAGGTCCCTCTCCTCAGGGCTGCTCTCCAGCCAGGCACTGCCCAGCCTGGATTTGTCCCAAGGACTGCCTCGACCCAGATGCTGGACCTTGCACTTGGTCCTGTTGAACCTCATGCGGTTGGCTTGTGCCCATCTCTTCAGCTTGTCCAGGTCCCTCTGGATGCCATCCCTGCCCTCCAGCTTATCTGCTACACCACACAGCTTGGCGTGGTCAGCAAACTTGCTGAGACTGCACTCAGTGCCTCTGTCCATGGCACTGACAGAGATGTTGAGCAAGACCGGTCCCAGGACTGATCCTTAAGGGACTCTGCTTGTCACTGCCTCCACTTGGAGCCATTGGCAGCCACTCTTTGGGTGCAGCCACTAAGCCAGTTCTTTATCCATCCAGATAAAGCTTGGGAGGGATTATTGACAAGGTCTTTCAATGACAGGACAAGGGGCAATGGGTTTAAAGTGGTAGAGGGGAGATTGAAAGTGGATGTTAGGAGGAAATTCTTTGCAGTGAGGGTCATGAGACACTGGCACAGGTTGCCCAGGGAGGTTGTGGCTGCTCCCTCCCTGGAGATGTTCAAGGCCAGGTTGGAGGAGGCCTTGAGTGACCTGTGCTAGTGGGAGGTGTCCCTGCCTCTGCCAGGGTGTTGGAACTGGATTATCCTTGAGGTCCCTTCCAACCTTACCATTCTATGATTCCGATTCATCAGTTACTGACTTTAGTCCTCATTGTGGGACATAAGAGCTGGAAGATCTGCTTTCAGGTTCTGTGTTTGGCTCTGTGTATGTAGCTCTTAGAAAAATATTTCATTTCTCCCTAAATCAGGACAAGATGTCACTGGAGGGATCAGGAACCTATATATGTTTGTAAAACCTTCTGCACAAGTAAAATATTTCAAAGCAAAATATAAGTTATTCTGCCAAGCTCTGTTCCACCTTGTGAAAACAGAAAGGGGATTTGTTGTCTGTAAGTGGAAAGTATTACCCTTTTGCTTTGGTATGTGTATAGGCAGTCTTGGATAGATAAATTGTTTATAGTCAGGGATATGTTTACTCCACTTCCCAAGAGTTAATATGCTTATAACTTGGATAGATCTGGCAGATTGCCACATGTTCTTTTCTAGTATATGAAAGCTCTTCTAATGGTTTAGGCACACAAAATTCAAAGTATTAGTTATTTCTAACTAGAGTTGTTCATATCTGCAGCCCTACTTTACTGCAAGAACAGTAGCAATGGATGCCATTCACCTGAGATCTTGACCAAGGCACGGCAGTAACACGTTCAACTGATTTTAAGTGCTCTCCTTGTAGGAGAGGCTGAACACATTAACTTGAAAATTAATGATATTTTTGAATTTCAAATACAACTATATGTCTGAAAACTGTACTGCAAAACTACTAGGAAAAATGTTTATTGCTGCTGGAAATGGGCCATAGTGGAATATGCTGCTGCTTTACAGTTAAAGATAAGCAACTGTGTTTTAATGAGTAATCTTAGTGAATCAGCCAACATAATCCTGTTTTTATTCACAAATCTGATTCTCCATAAGCCATATATGTTGCTGTATCAGAACTGTCAGAGAGGTTTTCATTGTATATACAGCAAAAACTAGTCAATCTTTGAGAAAAAGCTCCCATGTTCTAAGATTATATGTGATTTGGGGCTCTGCCCAAAAGGACAGTGTATTGGTTTGAGTTTAAGCATCCCAGAGGACTCAAAATACATCTAACAGAACCCAATACAATAATCATAGGATGCCTTCCCTCTCCCCTCCTTTTGGAAAGAAAAGAATTAGATGTGGAGAGAGGAGGGGGGAAAAAAGCACCCAAAGAACTTAGAATCATAGAATGGTAAGTTTGGAAGGGACCTCAAAGACCATCCATTTCCAACCCCCTGCCATAGAGGGATATTATAGTCTTGCTTTGATTTGGAAGTTAAAAGAAAAAAAAAAACAAACCTTTAACAATAAATAAAAGGTATTTAAGGTAGGGGAGTTACAAATAGATATAGGGAAGGGAAAAGAAGAGATGAAATATATATATACAACCAGACTGATGACAGTGGATGGAAGGGATGTCCACCACCTGGCAGACAATGGCCACGTGGTAAGACAGGATCAGCAGGAGCAAAGGTGCTATCAAGGAGATAGGGAGACCAGGAGAAAGATACAGCAAGTTCCTCTGTCTATATAGGGGGTCCAGACAAAGTGGGAGTGGGCTAAGCACTACACCTGGGGTCAAGTTCTGACCACTCCTCCCACCCAGGAGGGTTAACCCTTTACAGACAGATACTAGTTGTAAAATCAGCTCAAAGAATTTTGTTAGAATTCTTAATCATAGAATCATAAAATGGTTAAGGTTGGAAGGGACCTCAAAGCTCATCTAGTTCCAACCCCCTGCTATAGGCAGGGACACCTCCCACTAGCACAGGTCACTCAAGGCCTCGTCCAACTTGGCCTTGAACACCTCCAGGGAGGGAGCAGCCACAACCTCCCTGGGCAACACGTTCCAGTGCCTTGCCACCACTGTTTAAGTTCAACAATTGATATGAACTACAAAATTAAAGAGTTTAGCACCTTAAGATGATATGGGAGAACTGTAGGTGCTACTATGAAAAACGATCCTACAAGAAGGGCCTTTATGTTGTTCTGTCTTTGTTGGAAAGACTTTAGCATGTGCCTACTTGATTTATAGTATTTATAGAGGCCAGAATTGTGAGGAGTTGACTGACCTGTCCCTGGTATTGGAATTACCCTGAATATGTTTGTGCAGTAGTCTTCCTGACCTAATTGCCCCGTAGGGATATCTGGAGTAATTAATCATAATGACTGTACTTTGATATCTGCATCTTTGCTACATGTTGATGTGGCTGTTGATAACTCCGGAGAGCCATCGTGTTCCAGATGTCCGCAGGAGGCAAGAGTACGCTTCATGGCAAACTCCCAACTATAATGAATCTAGATGTTGGACTGGAGGCTTAGAAAGTCTGGGAGGCTCCAAAAGACACAGTGAAAGCCCACATTAAAAAGTAAAGTTCTTTGAAAGTGAGAAGGGAAAAAAATGGGCAAGTTTCTGTTGTAGTAGAGGGCTAGCTGGACTTCAGAAAACATCCATGAAAGATCAGAAAAAGACATTTTGGATGATCAAAGACAAAAGTTGGCTTTTTCTGTGGATTTATTCTACTGTGGAGTAATTTAATGTTTTTCTTCAGATACAGACTGAAGAGTTCTGGTAAATCATACTAACATAATTTAATACTAATATAAAATAAGTTCAATACTAATATAAAATATTAAATATCTTTAATACTAATAAATATATAATATAAATAGATGAAAAATGTAATAAGATATTAATATGTATAATATTAAATAAGTCTAATACTAATATAAAATAAGTTTAATGTATTACTGTGCCAATTTACCTATCTTGCCTCTCTGCTGCTGCTTATCATCCTTTGTCGTGGTAGGCCTAAACAGGCCAAAATAGGCTTAGACATGTTCTGGCTTGCCCAGAGATGTTTTGCTGCTCTCCGTCCTTCTGTTTTGGGGAGAAGCAACCACGGGAAAGAGGACAGAGAACCTGGAGCCACTGAGTCTAAGGACTGTGGCTTGCCCAAACTTGTTTCACTCCTGTTTACATCCTGTGGTAAACAAGGTACACATACTTGGCTTGTGCCTGCCTCATGCATGGTCTGTGTTTTTTCCCAAATTTGAGTAAAGCAAGCCTATGGCTTCAGCTAATATGGTCAGGCTTGGCTAACTGCCATTCTGATTGGCTATTCTGTGTCCAAAGGCCCATTAGTCTCGGGCTGTATGGATAAAAGGAGATAAGCCGGTAACGCAACATGCTCTGCCCTTGCATTCGTGCTTGCTTACTGCCTCCTACTGCCATTGCTTACTGCTTTATTGTATCCTGAACTGCCTGGAAACTCCACTGCCTGGAGTTTACCAGGAACTGCCTATTTACCAGGAACAGGCTCTAAATGCCTACATGCAATCAGCCTGCACAGCCAGCATGACGTCATGCTGAGACTGCACATTGCAAGACATCCTGCCTGCACTTGCCAAGACAAGGAGCCCTGGAAAGGAAACACAGATCATCCAGAGAAATTTGGACCAGGTCAGAGATCATCTACCTCCTTTCCCCAGCATCCTGTGAAGCTTGGGAAGAATCAGAAGCCTCAGGAGCTGGCTAAGACACTGACAGAACTCCCTGGAAGTGTTTGGGTGCTGTCTGAAGCTGTGGTTAATCCTGGGGAATAGGGAGACTAATATTTTGTGAGTGAATACTTAAAACCTTTTCTAATTCACCATTGCCTTCTGCCCTAAGCAGAAAGGAGCTCCTTGAGTCCATCTAGTGGGCAAGCAGAGTATTGACCATAAGTGGTGTATTGACCACAGGAACCTTCTCTTCCAGTTAAATTTATGTTTATAATTTTTGCTAGTTATTTCTAGAGCCTATCTTATCATCTGTATAATGTTTCCATGAACGTTGCAGAAGAACCTAATTATTATTAAAATTAGTGGTTGGGGGTGGCAAGAGTTTTGAATACCAAAATTAATAAACAATATCAATCAATTAATACCCCTCCATTACATCCTTGTAGCAAAGGTAACCAGTAAGTAACATGTGTCTGCGTCCTCACTGATCCAATTTAACACCCTCTGCAACTGTAATAGGTCTCAAGTAAACAACAGGGGGAAAAAAAAAAATCCTATGTGTTCTGAGACAGGGCTCTGTCAAGCAATCAGGATGTTCTGGAATATGCAACCTGAGAAGCAACACTCTCAGCAGTGCATGGGTAGAGGAGAAAGAATAGCGATGATTGTGTACCACAAACTGTCTCATTATCCACATCCAATTTTTGGTGGGTTGTTTGCCTTTCCCTCCAAGCATCCTACACTGACCAGTACGAGAGTTCAGATGAGAAGGATCCAGAACAGTGAAACTAGATCATGCTCAGCTTGAATACTCAAACATGCTCTGAGCAAAACAGTCGGGTGAGCTCCGGGTCTTACAAGGTAAGGTTAATAATAGCCTCAATTTAAACTGATAATTCCTTCATGCAACTGTTACTTAAAATCAACATGAAGCTTCTTGGTGGTTTGCCTGAGGAACGAGCCACATAAAAGCTATTCCCAAGTTATTTTTAATCAATTGCTGAATGTACACTTTTCTGTGTGCTTCAATCAGCTTCCAGCTCAACACTTTGAGGAACTGTGAGGCTGTTGAGATCAAGTTCAGTTGAGGCCAGTCATCCCAGTGAGGGGCTTTAGGTGAACAGGATTTGACTCTGTATAATATCTGCTTCCTTCAAATGCACATGCTTATTCCCAAACCATAACTTGTTCTCAGTATCTGAATACCTGTCTGCCTATCAAGTCCCTCTGATCTTTTTGCATGATGGCCGTCTCTGCATCGTGCAAGTTTGAGCAGTTCCTTGTAATGAACAAATACTTAGCAATTAAAAAAAAACAAACAAACAAACCACAAAACACTCAAACCTATCAATTGTTCATTTACTAGAAAGTGGTTGCAAAAAACATTAAAATCATTTTTCAAAGATAAGTGCACTCCATTAAACATGCTTCCATAAGTGACAGTAGGCAAAGAATTGCACATGTTTTGATGTATCTGCCTTTGTGTTAAAGTTTCTACTTTACTATTATGGGCCTGAGAACACTACTAACTTCTTTAGAGGTCTTTTGCATCCTAAGAAAACTCAGGTAGTAACTAAACATTGGTTGGCCAGAGGAATCTTGTATCAGGCAAAGAACCTTACTCCAATCTAAGATTCCACTGTATATAAGGGTCATCACAGCTACACCAAAACCAAAAGAGCTGAAGAATGTCTTCTAGATCATTCAGCAGTCACAGAAGCAGAGAATGACAGGATTAATTGGCTTGGAAAAGACCTTTGAGATCATCAAATCCAACCTACCACCCAATACCATCCAATCGACTAAACCATGGCACCAAATGCTGCACTCGGTCTCTTTTAAAACACTTCCAGGGATGGTGACTCCAACATCTCCCTGGGCAACCCAGGAATTAGCATCTGTCAAAGGAAGGCCTTTGATAGAGGCCTTGAGTGATCTGTTCTAGTGGGAGGTGTCCCTGCCTATGGCAGGGGGTTGGAACTAGATGGTCTTTGAGGTCTCTTCCAACCTTAACATTCTATGACCTCTCTGCCACCTTCATTAAGTGAGCTTCCAGTAAAGCAAAGTTTTATATACATACAGTTTATGCCAGCACAACTGTATAAGGAAAAAAATATTTTAAGAGGCTCACCAACAGCCTTGTCAAGTCTGCTGTCGCACTGCTGAATCCTGTCATTATTTTAGTGGGGCAACTTGAGCACCCAGCAGTGGCATATGGGGCATGCATAATGCTGGCCAGCACTGCTGGCCTCTGTCTTTTCTTCTCAGTTCCACTAGCTCCACATCTACTGAAACCAGACTATTTACCATTTCACATATTAGATCCACAATCTCAATACCATTTTTGAAAATTCTTGCATTTATTTATGTGAAAGTGAATTTTGTCCATGTGTGGTGGAAACAAGGTTAATATTATTTTGAGGAAACAGTATTCTTGGTCCAATTTGACTGAAAGCAAAAATGTATTGAAAAAAAAATTGTGTGCAGATATACATGAGACAGTCCCAAGATTTCATACTCTGATGTGGGAGTCTCATGAAATGTGTAAAAGAGGCTAGTTTTATCAGGGACCCTGAGAGTATAATCAGAGTACCTCCTCTGGTACCTCAGGCCATCTGCTATGGCATCTAATAACCTCGTGAGAGCAATGAACAGCTCAGACTGTGATTTAGAGCTCTGTTCTGACTGCCTGTTCTGGCTGCTATGTGAAATGAAACTCCAGTTACAGTGTCTAAAATCAGAAGAGAAATGAACAATTCAGACCTCTGGCTAATAAGAGCTGGTGTGCCCCATACAACCCATGGAGTGCAGTGGAGGCAATGTTTAGACTGCTAGCAAGAGGTTCATCAGTTACCCATTGTGACAGGGTTTTCTTTCCTGTGATGCTACAGGGAGTTAAGGTCTGACAGTTCCAGCACAGCATGAGATCTGAACTGCTCATTGTAGACTTAGGTGCTGTGATGGTCTTTTAGTCCAACCTAAGTGTCATAACAGGCAGGCCGAATATAGCTTTGCCTACTGCTCTCCTGAGATTGTGGAAGGAGGGAGAGAAAAAGCCATCTGTGCATCACATCAAGTGGTGAAACAGGAGGGAAAGATCCTGCTGCTTTCAACTCTGTTTCCATGAGTACACAACTGCTGACTGGGATAAGAGTCAGAAAGAGTGATGGAGAGTGAAATTGAAAAGGAGAGAGAGATATCTGTGGAAGTCAGGGGGAGTTTTGCCGCTGATCATAATGGGATTATGATTTAGACCAGTCAATGGAGATTTTAATGAGTCAAATTAGAGCTAAGACAGCTAAGTAGTTTAAGCTATCTATGTGCAGACTCCTTTTTCAGTATTCAGCATGTTAAGTAAGCATGTCAAATCACATCCAGTGTCCATTACCCAAACCATATCATTATCCTCCAAAGAGCACTTCCCTCCTGGCAGGTCTCTATGACAGGCTACTGCCCACAGTACTCTGCAGCTCATGGCAGGGGAGGCATCATGATTAGATTGAAGTGCAGGAACTCTTACAATTCACATGATAATTGGCATTAACACATATGCAAATGCATTAGGATGATGTGAACATTAAGCTGTACAGTTCCAGTTTTACCACATGACACTTAGTGCCATGGTCTGGTTGATTGGCTAGGGCTGGGTGATAGATTAGACTGGATGAGCTTGGAGGTCTTTTCCAACCTGGTTGATTCTGTGACTCTATGACACTAGATTTCCTTTTCCTTCATCAGTGACTCAGGTATTTGAGAGTTGTGCAAGTTGGATGCAGTCTCTTCAGTTAATCATTGCACAGCCCTGCACTCACTGCTATCATCCTTGAGTAAAGAGTGCTCATTATTGAGTACATTTGCAATTGGCATGAACACATTGCCCAAACTGATAACTCAGTTTGTCCATGTGAGCCAAAGCAGTACTTTGTTGAAACACTGACCTGGGACTTGAAATGGTATTTACAAAGGTCTTCCAATGACAGGACAAGGGGCAATGGGTTTAAACTGGAAGATTGAAACTGGATGTTAAGAGGAAGTTCTTTACAGTGAGGGTGGTGAGACACTGGCACAGGTTGCTCACGGAGGTTGTGGAGCACAGAGTGATTCTACAACCTCCCTGGAGGTGTTCAAGGCGAGGATGGAGGAGACCTTCAGTGACTTGTACTAGTGGGAGGTGTCTCTGCCTATGGCAGGGGGTTGCAATTAGATGATCTTTGAGGTCCTTTCCAACCTTACCATTCTATGATTCTATGGTATAACCAAGTACCAGATCCTACAACAGATATTCTCAAGCAAACTGTTTACTGCTCCCATCATCATTTGCACTGATGGGGTTGTATCCCCTGGGCTACATAGGTCAGCTAGGGAGAGCACATCTCTGTTTGGCAACATGCATGAAATCCTCAGGCCTGAGTTTTAAACATCTCCATTCCTCCTGACACATTCTCAACTGCAGCAACCTCCCTCTTCTAGCCACAGCTAGAAGTAGCTCATTGGTTTGGCTC
Organism: Semnornis frantzii; assembly: GCA_013399775.1. Lineage (NCBI taxonomy): Eukaryota > Metazoa > Chordata > Aves > Piciformes > Ramphastidae > Semnornis > Semnornis frantzii. The sequence continues at coordinate 17,278 of VWYK01114467.1, read as the reverse complement.
AATCACTCTGGTCTCTTTAATTAGCCATGTTATACAACACGTTTTTGTGCTCCCAGAGAATCCATAAAGATCAAGTGAAATAGGTATTGTTAAGGCAGCTTTATTAAGAGCACAAAGGTCTCAGTAATCTGAATAAGAATTATTGACCCCTAACATTGGAGGCACTACTCTGACTTACTCTAATAGACTTTTATGTCTGAGCTTATCATCCTAGCTTTATAGCCAATGGAGACAAGTAGACAATTTCAGATGATTGTTTTCTTCCTAAATCCAGTTCCTAATATGAAATAGAAGAATTGCCCTCCAGAGCTGCCTATTTCTCTGCCTTGATTATAAAGGGAAGCTGGGATATGATCTCATCAGCAGATGTCTAAGTACCTTAATTAGGTGAGATGAGGTGGGAGATATTCAAAAGGTCTCTGACCTTGCCAATCTCCATTTATGAGGGCTGCCCAAACTGGAAAGATCAACCCTCAAAGATGTTTTTTTTAAATAGGAGTGACACGAATTTTTTATCTGTGAGAAACAATAACTATTAGGAATTAAAAAAAAACACAAAAATTAATTAACTCACACACATTACACAATTTATTTCCCCTGTGTTTGCCAGGAAAGTCTGACATTCAGAATTCTTTGTTTCTTCTGCAAAAGTAGATGTTGCAATCTCCAGACTAAGAGACCATTCCTTACCTTGCTGTAGACAGTTAAGAAATCATGCAACTGTATAGTGGGAAAAAGAGAGATGTGCTATCAAAAAGCTGCCACAAGTAAGGAAACAGAAACCTTTCTTGCCTCTTCTACCACAGTTGCACTCTACCATCCTCAGCATGCCTGGTACTCAGTCCTACACAACCACTACAATGATGGAGTAATCCACTTGGGGTCCTGTGTACAGTTCTGGAGCGCCCAGCACAGGAAGGACATGGAAGTGTTGGAACGGGTCCAGAGGAGACCAAAAAGATGCACAGAGGGCTGCAGCAGCTCTGCTGTGAGGACAGGCTGAGAGAGTTGGGGTTCTGCAGCCTGCAGAAGAGAAGGCTTCCAGGAGACCTTACAGTAGCCTTCAAATATCTGAAGGGGGCTACAGGAGGGTTGGGGAGGGACTATTGACAAGGTCTTGCAATGAGTTTAAACTGGAAGAGGGGAGATTGAAACTGGATGTTAGGAGGAAGTTTTCTGCAGTGAGAGTGGTGAGACACTGGCACAGGTTGCCCAGGGAGGTTGTGGCTGCTGCCTCCCTGGAGATGTTCAAGGCCAGGTTGGATGAGGCCTTGAGTGACCTGTAGTAGTGGGAGGTGTCCCTGTCTATGGCAGGGGTTTGGAACTAGATGATCTTTGAGGTCCCTTCCAACCTTACCATTCTATGATTTTATGATTCTATGTTTTTTACTTGCTTTAAGTCTGTTTGAATCCAGGGAATAGAGGCTTATGTGGGCCTGAAAGACTATATTTATACTCTGCCTTGGTGGAGATTCTTCACATATTGCTGAATAACTTTTTATTCCCTTTATACTGGGAAATCTGGGGAGCTGTACAGTATCCCACAACTGTACACAGTATCCCACTTTGAAATGGCAACATCAGAGCAAAAGCGGATCCATGAATACAACTGTAATGGTTTGGGAGTTATCTGCCCCCCCTCACTCCCCCCGTGAAAAAAACACTCAGAGTAGACTCAGCAAGATGGAAGTTAAGGAATGAAGCTCCATTTACATATTAGCACAATGTACAAGCATATATATATATACATATACACACAATATGTATATATATGATATGTATATATACAATATGTATATACAATGAATAGTTACAGAAATATACAGGTTTAAGGTAATACAGAAACACAATCCCTCTACCAGAAATCCCCCCCTCTAAGAGGGGCTCCCAACCACCCTTCCACCTTCTTTCCATTCCTCTGCCTTACCCCAGGGTCTGCCTTATGTTCAAGGTGAGTTTGGAGGATGGACAAGGGGAGTTAGAAGCAGTGCTGAGTTAGGTTTCACAGCAGAGAGGCCAGAAGACACAGCAGCTCCCAGGGAAAGACTCTATCTTATCTATATTTGTGTCCTTGTTCTTATATATCTCAGCAAGCCTATGAGTGCAGCAGACATCACCACTGTTTGCTTTTCACAGCCTATAATCTATTTTTTTGTATTCAAATATTCCAATTAGCCTCAAAGCAGAACACCAACTGAAATATCAAATGCATCACCTTGATAGGGAGAACGTAACAAGCCAGGAGGGTCAGCTGCTCAGGGATACTTTGGGGGAAGTTGGATTTCTCTTGCCAGTGCAACAGAACAAAAAGCATCAGCTGGCTAGCAGTTGGCATGAAAACATACACACATACATAGTACTGGTCTTGGATGTTGTCAGCAACAGTGCATGGGAAGGGGGCTGCTAACATCTGCATTCATACTCTGGCCCCGTGAGGAGGTTATATCTTTTTAAGTATGTGCTTAGCCCTCTGATGACCCTAAAAGAAAATGCAGGTGATAATTGGAAAATCTGTATGTGTCAGAAACTGAGATTTTAAACAAAAGTTTGTTTCGCCTTCTTCCCTCCTCCCTTCACTTGATAGATGTTGTGTGCATATTTATTAGGTAGCCTTTGAAATCCCTTTTCCTCCTCCAACAGTTACACATGTAATAAAAATGATAATCGCAGCTGGTGGTGACTGAATTTCCTTTCCTTTTAACAGAAAGGACAGCCTGGTTAAAAAAATAATGGAGGTAATTAGTTGAACATAATTGCAAATTCCCTAGAGTGAAAATGCACTGCAGACCAGCAGAAAAGGCTGTTTGCCATATGCTCTTGGAACATTCTGGAACCATCTCTTTTCCTCTACCACTTTTTGCGGGCTGAGCATGGACTTGGATTATTTGTGGCTTCCCAAGTATGTGAGTTATGCAAGGCAGCTCACTGAGTGCCCCAAAGCAGCAGAGATTCATGCTTGCTCATTTCATAAAACATATTAAAAAGTAAACAAATGGAATTTTCCATTTTGCAAAGCTTTTGATGACAACCTCAAGTTTCACTTTTCAGTGCTGTTGAGAAACTTCCAACTTTTTTCTTCTAAGACTACACTACTAAACAGTATTATCAAGAGCAGTGGGATAGTCTTTAGGGGAAGTTATCAAATATTATTAGGAAATTGGGTAGAAATAATATTAGGAAATTGTTGTGTAAGTGACATGAAAATTTAGGATAAGAAACAGGTAAAATTAAAAAAAAGAGAAAAACAGACAGTTGAATGTTTAATATGGTTTTGAGATGGAAAAAGAGAAAGGGAAAAAAAAAAAAAAAGAAAATTTGCTTTACAACTATCTATCATTTGTTTATCTAATCCTTCCAAACAAAAATGTCAAGTTTCACAGCTTTCATACAAAGCCCTTACTGGTGGATCTTGATGCTGGTCCCCATCAGTGATTTTTCATTGGAGTTTTTTTTTTTGAGATCCACAGGAATACCCTCATGCCCCAGAAAAAAAGACCCCAAACCTGCCAAAAAGTAGCTATTCTGTCAGACCCCATCTGGAGTCCTGTATACAGTTCTGGACCGCCCAGCGCAGGAAGGACATTGAACTATTGGAGCGGGTCCAGAGGAGGCCACCAAGATGCTCAGAGGGCTGCAGCAGCTCTGCTATGAGGACAGGCTGAGAGAGTTGGGGCTCTGCAGCCTGGAGAAGAGAAGGCTTCCAGGAGACCTTGTAGGAGCCTTCCAGTATCTGAAGGGGGCTCCAGGAAGGCTGGGGAGGGACTACTGACAAGGACTTGTAATGACAGGACAAGGGGCAATGGGTTTGAACTGGCAGAGGGGAGACTGAAACCTGATGTCAGGAGGAAGTTGTTTGCAGTGAGGGTGGTGAGACACTGGCACAGGTTGCCCAGGGTTGTTGTGGCTGCCCCCTCCCTAGAGGTGCTCAAGGCCAGGTTGGAGGAGGCCTTGAGTGACCTGTACTAGTGGGAGGTGTTCCAGCCTATGGTATGGGGTTGGAACTGGATGATCTTTGAGGTCCCTTCCAACCTTACCATTCTACGATTCTATAGGTCTCTGGGAAATTGCTCTCCAATCTCTTAAGCTTCTTTTCTAGTGAAAGAAGACAAGTGGTGATTCACAGCAGTTTTACAAACTCTGACTTAGAAGTCAAATAAAAGTTCATTTTAAGCTATAAAAGTACATTCAATTCTTGCAGCAGCTACATTGCTTAATTACATTTGTAGCTCAGTTTTTTGGTCTTTTCTTCAGTTTTATGGCGTTGTTAATGCTATCAGGTCAATAAGGTTAGCAGCTTTAGCTGAAAAAATGCAGTGAATGTTTTCAAGCTTCATTGCTCAGATAGGATAATTATGGTGATGTGTAGATTTTCCTCTCTTGAAAGTAAACACTTATATCACAGGCATAAGTAGGCCCTCATTGTAGTTACATCTGTCACCTGGATAAGTATTTTTCTCCATGCACTGTGTAAAAAAAGGTGAATTATACAGATGAGAAAAGCTGGAATAAGAAATCCTAAACTACTGAAAAATCTCAGGGAACTGTTGCTAGTAGGTATGAAGAATCAGACTTACAGCTTGGATTGGAGGAGACCTTTAAAGACCACCTAAACCAATGCCCCCTGCAATGAGCAGGGACATCTTTAGCTAGATCAGGTTGTGCAGAGTTTTGTCCAGACTGAATTTAAATGTCAACAGAGGTGAGGCATCTGCCATCTCTCTGGGCAATCCCTGCCACTGTTATATTGCCCTTATTAAAATAAAAAAAAAAAAAAATCCTTCTATGTATCTTGTCTAAATCATAGAATCATAGAATGGTAAGGTTGGTAGGGACCTCAAAGATCATCTAGTTCCAACCCCTTGCCATAGGCAGGGACACTTCCTACTAGTACAGGTCACTCAAGACCTCCTCCAACATGGCCTTGAACACCTCCAGGGAGGGTGCAGCCACAACCTCCCTGAGCAACCTGTGCCAGTGTCTCACCACCCTCACTGCAAACAACTTGAAAAGAACTTCTTCCTAACATCCAGTTCCAATCACCCCTCTGCCAGTTTAAACTCATTGCCTCTTGCCCTGCCATTGCAAGACCTTGTCAATAGTCCCTCCCCAGCCTTCCTGTAGCCCCCTTCAGATACTGCAAGGCTGCTCTAAGGTCTCTTCGAAGCCTTCTCTTCTGCAGGCTACAGAGCCCCAACTTTCTCAGCCTGTCCTCCTAACAGAGCTGCTGCAACCCTCTGAGCATCTTCGTGGCCTCCTCTGGACCCGCTCCAACAGTTCAATGTCTTTCCTGTGGAGTGGAAGGAAATTATGTGCTTTTTTTTTTGTCTAAACCCATTACCTCTGATCCTATCATAGCAAGTCCCACTAAAAATTTGTCCCCATGTATATTATAAGTCTTGAAAATCTGCAGTAAGTTCTCCATAGAAGCCTTCTCTTCTCCAGGCAGAACAACCTCAACTCACTCATCCTTTCTTCATGGCAGAGATGTTTCAACCTTATGATATTTTTGTAACCCAGTCTGGGCTTGCTTCAACAGATCCATGTTCTTCCTGTGCTGGGAAATACAGAACTGGGTGTAATATTCCAGCTGCATTTTTCAACAAAGCATATTAGAGAGGCAGGAAGACCTCCTGGGCACACTTCTTTTGATGCAGCCTGGGACATGGTTTACCTTCTGGACTGTGAACACTCATTGCCTGCTTGTATGCAGTTTTTCATCCACCAGTATCCCCACATCCTTCTGTGCAGGACTACTCCAGTCCTCCAGTCTAATTATACCGGGGGTTGCCCCAGCTCAGGTGAAACACCTTGCACCTGGGAGCAACTGCAATTACCTATCAGCTTCAGAGTCTATGTGATGTAAACCAGCAATCTGCTCACTTCAACAAGGACAGGGAACTGCATGAGAGAGTCCAGTGCAGAGCCACAAAGATGATTAAGGGAGTGGAACCCCTCCTTTGTGAGAACAGGCTGAGGCAGCTGGGGTTCTTTACCTTGGAGAGGAGGAGACTGAGAGATGACCTCATTAATGTTTATAAATATGTAAAGGGTGAGTGCCAGGAGGATGGAACCCGGCTCTGGTTGATGCCCAATGATGGGACAAGAGGCAATTGGTGTTAGCTGGAGCACAGGAGGTTCCATGCAAACATAAGGAAAAATATCTTCACTGGGAAGATGACAAAAGGTTGGAACAGGCTACCCAGAGGGGTTGTGGAGTCTCCTCTGGAGACATTCAAAATCTGCCTGGGTGAATTCCTGTGTGACCTACTTTAGGTGATCCTGCTGTGGTAAGAGCCTTGGGCTAGACAATCTTTTGAAGTCCCTTCCAACTTCTAATGTTCTGCTATTCTATGAATTTACATTGTATAGTACAATAAAATACATAATCTACAAATTAGGAGTGGCAATACAGGTAGGATTATGCTGCCCCAAAAGTTTTGAAGTTTTAGCATCTTTTAAGTAAGGTTTACAACGATGTTCACAAAATATTGTCCATTTCTTGTCTCCTAGTTCTTATATGTACCCTCAACTTTAAACAAAATTAAAAGTCAGTGTAACTAATTATAAATTTTAAAAGCCTTTAATATATTCCTACCATCCTGTGACAAGTATCATTTAAATCAAGTGGTCAATGCAATTTAATAATATATAGAGAATATATTTGCATACCTCTGTCATTGTGTTTTTGTCAAAGCCCAATTTTTGCTTAGTTTTAGAATGATAATTTCCCTTTCAGTGAGAAAGTGAAATTATTCTCAGGGCTTCTCTGAAGTCTTAAGGGAAGTGAGAAATTATTGGAAGGTAGAACTTGTCAGAGGGGCTTTCCTAGCAGAGGCAAGCTTTTAAAATATGATCCTAATTTTCCATTAAGAAAATCACAGAAGATTTCTCTCTGGCTGCCCCTCGAAGTCTGCAATGTAAGGATTAAGTTGTCAGTTCTTGCTAAAGTAGGGCTTTTTCAGGAATTGTCAAAAATGTTTGCATTTATTCCAAAGAAGATAAAATTAAAAATCAGGCAACACTGTCTAGAAGATGGAAATTTCCTGCCAGATTCATGGCTTACTTAGCCTCTTCTTTCATTCATTAGAAACAGTGTAAAACACCACATGCTAATGGGTTTAAACTGGTAGAAGGGAGATAGAAAGTGGATGTTAGGAGGAAGTTGTTTGCAGTGAGGGTGGTGAGACAGTGGCACAGGTTGCCCAGGGAGGTTGTGGCTGCTCCCTGCCTGGGAGAGTTGAAGGGCAGGTTGGATGAGGCCATGAGTGACCTATACTAGATGGAGGTGTCCCTGCCTGTGTCAGGGGGTGGTTGGAACTGGATGATCTTTGAGGTCCCTTCCAACCTTACCATTCTATGATTCTAATATGTCCACGCTTCTCAGTGAGGCACTTCATCAAGAGATGTGTATCCTATCATACTTACGCAAACATTAACCAGGGGCTGGGCTCAAGAAAATTAGATTTCCTTCTTTGCTAACTAGGCAATGTGCAGCTAAAATACATTTGCTGTTGGAGCTAGTGGCTGGGGCAGGTCCTTGGGAATCTTCTCCGCTATTGCAAAGCACAGACATGCTCTTTGTTTCTTTCCTCAGTCCAACCATGCTCAGCTCACAATTCAGCCACACTAGGGACGTAGCTGCTAAAACATTTTGGTACCATCAGCCTGACTGTCTGTGGTTTTGCATACAACTCGTCATTGCCTTGTCAGATGTTGGTTTGACCTGTGCAAAATGGGTGCAATTTACTGTAAAGCAAAGTGGTTACTTCTCATTTCCAGTAAGTAATTTTTGTATGAGGGCTTTAAATTGAAAGCAAATTTTCAACTTAAGAGCCATTAACATATCACAGTACCCTGTTGGGTTGTATCTCATCCTACTCTCTGTGTTATTTCAGCTAAGGATATTTTTTTCCCCTTTAACTTACATAATGACAGTCTGATTCTAGCTGTGTGAGAGAGTTTGGTATCAGACATTCTGACACCTCTGTGCCTGGCAAGATTATGGAGTAGATCCTCCTGAAAGCTCTGCTAAGGCAAATGGAAAACAAAGCAGAGGTGATTGGGGGTAACCAGCAATGGATGCACCAAGGGCAGATCTTGCCTGACAAATTTGGTGGTTTTTATTTGGAAGAAGTCACAGTGACAGTGGAAAGGGAAGGGCAACTGATGTCATCTACCTGGACCCGAGTAAGGCATTTGACTCTATCCCACATGGCATCCTAGTCACCAAACTGGTAAACTATGGACTGGATGGGTGGAGCACTGCTGGATAAGGAATTGGCTGGCTGGTGGCACACAGGGAGTGGTGATCAAGGGCACAATGTTCACCTGCAGACCAGTCCCGAGTGGTGTCCCTCAGGGGTCAGTGCTGGCACCAGTGCTGTTTACCATCTTTGTCAGTGACATGGGCAGAGGAATCAGTGCACCCTCAGCAAGTTGGCAGATGGCACCAAGCTGTGTGGCACAGTCGACTTGCTAGAGGGGAGGGATTCATCCAGAGGGACCTGGACAGACTGCAGAGGTGTGCCCAGGCCAACCTCATGAAATTCAACGAGACCAAGTGTAAGGTCCTGCACCCGGGTAGGCACAATCCCAAGCACAACTGCAGGCTGGGTGGGGAATGGCTGAGAGCAGCCCTGAGGAGCATGACCTGGGGGTCTGAGGTGATGCAAAGCTCAACATGCTCAACAGACAGCAACTGTGTGCTGGGCTGCAGCAAGAGCAGTGTGGGCAGCAGAGCAAGGGAGGGAATTCTGGCCCTTTGCTCTGCTCTCTTGAGATCCCACGTGGAGTCCTGTGAGCAGTTCTGGAGCCCCCAGCCCAGGAAGGACATTGAAGGGTTGGAGCGGGTCCAGAGGAGGCCATGAAGATGCTCAGAGCACTGCATCAGCTCTGCTATGAGGACAGGCTGAGAGTTGGGGCTCTGCAGCCTGCAGAAGAGAAGGCTTCGAAGAGACCTTCTAGTAGCCTTCCAGTATCTGAAGAGAACTACAGGAAGGCTGTGGAGGGACTATTGCCAAGGTCTTGCAATGTCAGGACAAGGGGCAATGGGTTTAAACTGGCAGAAGGGAGATTGAAAGTGGATGTTAGGAGGAAGTTGTTTGCAGTGAGGGTGGTGAGACACTGGCACAGGTTGCCCAGGGAGGTTGTGGCTGCTCCCTCCCTGGAGGTGTTGAAGGCCAGGTTGGAGGAGGCCTCGAGTGACTTGTTCTAGTGGGAGGTGTCCCTGCCTATGGCAAGGGTTTGGAACCAGATGAACTTTGAGGTCCTTTCCAACCTTACCATTCTATGATCCTATGATTCTCAGAAGAATTAAACATTTCCTTTTCTACTTCTTAAAGCACATGAGATTTTTGTTGTCCTGGTGTGCTGGTTCTGCTGAAAGAACCAGCTCAAGTATTGTAAAGTCAGGAATCCACCTGTGCAACTTCTCCCACTAGAATATATCAACCTGGAATGCCATTATTATTACTGATTATTGCCTGACACTTAGCAATTATAGAATTTCCCAGTCTCACCCACAATATACACATGAATTAATTAATCACAGTAATTCCATTATTAACTTCCTGAACCCCCAATTAAAACTTCTGAACTGTCACTGAACAAAGACACAGTAGGAGATAATTTTCTGAAAAACACTAATTCAGTTGAAGGTGAAAGCAGGTAAAGGGAGAATATCATCATCAGCTTGCACCATGCTTAATTTACCCACTTGTTTCACTTCAACATTGAATACCAAACAGAGATGTTTACTTGCTTATGGCAGTATGAACCAAAAAAGATGAGAAAAAAAATGTTCAGCACCCTCTAACAGATGGCAAACAGAGGCACAAAGCATTAAGATTAGATTTTAAAAGCCATTTAAAAGCCTAAAGAGGCAGACGAAGATGAAATGTTATTCCTGAGATTAAAGTCGGTGCCTGTGTGCATCATCAAGTGCCTACATTCATTTAGCCACACAACTTTAAGAAATTTCCTGAAGGTTACTGAGAAAGTTTGTGAACACAAGAATATCTTTGGTGCTTTGAAATCCTCCTGAAGTCCAGTAGCGGCACTCCACCCTCACGTCAGCATTGCAGACAGGCCTGACTTGATCTTGTGACTTCCTTGGGGAAGATTTTATCCAGTGTGCTCACAGGGCAACAAGATGAGGTACCACAGACAAGTTACGCTTCCAAAACCTCTTTATGTGATTATTAAATCTGTCTACCAGCAGTGGCAATCACATCTGTCTTTCAGTTTTGTTTCAATTATGAATGGAGCCGTTAGAGTGATAAAACAGGTAAAATCCATAAGGAATGCAACTTTTAGGGGAAAAAAACCCAAAAGGTCCAATATTGGTCAAGCAATTTCAACACCTACAAATCTTGCAGTACTGGTATCATAAAGAGAGACAAGTTTGATGATAAGCTCACCGACTAGGTGTGCATCCCTGTTCATAGAAGACACCAGAAATGCTTTCGAAGAAGCCTAAATATTCCTGAAGGAGTATTTCTGAGCCTAAATATACCAACATCATCCATATCACTGGTCTGGATGACCTACTCATTACCAGCGGTGGGGATTGTTGGCCTCGGGTGTTCTGCAGTGAAAGCACATCTGGAGTCACATAAAAAAAACCTGGAGAACCTTTTAGGTTGGTGTCATAGTAGGCTTAAGCAGGCCAAAATAGGCTAATACATGTCCTGGCTTGCTCAGACATCTTTTTCTGCTCTCCCTCCCTCTGTTTTGGGGAGAAGCAACCACAGGAAAGAGGACAAAAAACCTGGAGCCACTGAGTCTGAGGACTCTGGCCCTTTGCAGCCTGTGGTAAACGAGGTACACAGGCTCAGCTTTTGCCTGCCTTGTGTAGAGCCTGTGCTCTGCCCTAAAAAAAGGGTAAAGTAAGCCTATGGCTTCACCTAATATGGTGAAGCCTGGCAAAGTGTCATCCTGATTGGCTAATCTTGTGTCCAAAGGCCCATTACTCTCAGGCTGCAAGGATAAAATGAGATGAGCAGAGAGCACAGGATGCTCTAGCCTTGTATCTGTGCTCTCTGCTGTTATATTTGTACTGCCTTATATCTTGAACTGCCTGGAAATTGCCTGCCAAGAGTTCACCAGACACAGGCTCTAAATGCCTGCAGGCACTTGGCCTGCACAGCCAGCCTGACATTGTGCCAAGCCTGCACATGGCGTTGTATCCTGCCTGCCCCTCCACAAGGCTGCTGCTGAATGGGGAGTCAAGAGGAACCAGGTCAGAGACTGTGCCAGATTCCATCTGCCTGAGAAAAGAGCCTGGGAAACTCCAAAGCCTCTAACAGATTTGAGATCACCCACAGCAACCCCTCCATGTGCTTTGGGTACTGTCTGATGCTACTTTGTGAGTAAATACTTAAAGCCTCTTGTAATCACTAATTGCCTTCTGCCATAAGCAGAAAGGAGCTTTCTGCATCCATCCAGTGGCTAAGCAGAATAATGAACTGCCAGCACTGTAGTGACTGCAGGAACCTTCTCTTCCAGTATCATGTTTGCTTTTGCTGGCTACCTCTTACAGTGTTCCAGTTTTGCCTGTTTCATGTGTGTATAAATTTCCAAACCCTGTCTTTTGAACCTTGTGACTAAGTTTTCTGGTGAGATTTAATGTTAATAAACAATTTTCATAGTTATTTACAATCTCTGCCTGGATATAAAAATTAATATCCATTATTAATTTTGATACATTTGTAACAGGTGGTGGCTGGTGTTGCAACATGGTGAGCATTGCACAACTAAAGCAGTTCTTCCAGCTGTACTCAATGTGTCAAAAAAGGAAAACAATGGCAAAATAATGTTTTGTTCATGCACAAATGAATTCCTCTGTGCTGTGTCAAACCACTGCATCAAAACAGACACAGCAGGCCTTGTTGCTCCCATTCCAAATAGCCCTTTGAGCAGTCCCAAGGCTATGCAGTTAAGAGTCATCAAAAGAAAGCTCTTCAGAGGAATGTCACACTCCTGACAGATGAAGAGACCACTCTGAAGCCAGGCAGTTCCTCTCTGTTAGGCTGACCTTGACTGGCTGACATACTCCCAGTCAACCACTTTTTGACTCTCTTCCTCCACAGCAAAACTGGGACAAGAATCATGGAATCATAGAATGTTAAGGTTGGAAGGGACCTCAAGGATCATCTAGTTCCAAGCCCCTGCCGTAGGCTGGGACACCTCTCACTAGTGCAGGTCACTCAAGGCCTCATCCAGCCCGGCCTTGAACCCCTCCAGGGAGGGAGCAGCCGCAACCTCCCTGGGCAACCTGTGCCAGTGTCTCACCGCCCTCACTGTAAAGGACTTCCTCCTAACATCCAGTGAAGCTGATGCTTTGCAGTTCTGTGATACCAAGCTGAGGTTTCACAGTCCTCATCTGAACTGTGAACCTATTTTCCCCTATTGCTGATTAATATTTTCATATTTTAGTACCCCATCTGTACTAAACACCTCAGTAGATTTACAGGGGTTCTTCACAGGGCAGTAAATATCATTCAAACAATAAAATCTAAAGACTGGGTTTTGTGCAAAACATTTCAGTAAATCACATATTTTATGACCTAGAAACATTATTCTGTGCATTGTGCAAGAGACTCTGAGTATGTTGTGTTATGTAGAAGTATTGGCAGATCAGCTTGGCATGGGACAAGCAGGCATTAGAGGTGAGATTTTCCTCATCTCATTTAGATGCATACAATGCCAATTTCTTATCTTCTGAAGCAAATTTCAGAAGCTTTCAGAAATCAGGGGTGATAATCAGGTGATTTTAAGGTGTGATTCATTTGACTTGCTTTAGACAATTTAGAATAAAACCACTCATACCTTAGAGATCTTTTTTTTCTTTTTCTCTTCTCTCTCTAAAGTGATCCGTGGCTTTAGCTTTGATAAAAGCATGAAAGGCTGAAGTTCATCAATTGGTCTTTTTAGGTTCTTTCTAGAAATTCTTGAAACATTTAACTTTCTCTCCCATCCAAATAAGGGATAATTTGCTCCTTCTTTCACTAAGTGGGGATAGATCATCAGCCCCCACTGATAAATTCCTAAATGAAAGACTGCATGTCACATTCAAACACTACTATTAAGGTCATTATCTCAAACATTCCTAAGTCAATTAAAAGCTGTCAGCTGACATCAGCACTCTTCAGGTTTTTCTCATATTATTTTTCTTGACACATGCATAAAACAATTGAGACTAAAAATGCTCTGGGATCTAAGAACACTCCTTTTTGGTTTGGTTGGTTTGGTTGTTGTGGGGTTTTTTTTGTTTGGGTTTTTTTGTGTGCTTTTTGTTTGTTTTGATTTTTTTTGTTTGTTTGCTTTTTTAATTTTATTTTGGGTTTGTTTTGGTTTTGGGTTTTTGTTTTTGTTTCATTGGTTGGTTTTGTGGTTTTTTTTGGTTGGTTGGTTTTTGTGGGGTTTTTTTTGTTCGATTTGGGTTTTTTTGCTTGGTTTGGGGTTACTTTGGGAGGGTTTTTTGTTGGTTTGGTTTGGTTTTGGTTTTGGTTTTGGTTTTTTTTTGTTTGGTTTGTTTTTTGTTGCTTTGGGATTTTTTTGTTTTTGTTTTTTTTTTTATTTTTGTTTTGTTGCTTTGGCTTTTGTTTTGTTTCGTTTTTGTTTGATTTGGGTTCTTTGTTTTGTTTTNACTTCTGTTGTATCTTAATTAAAAACTGTGACAGTTTGGGAGTTCCCCGCCCCCCCCACACTTGTAAAATGACCCAGACTAGAACTCAGCCAGCTGGAAGTTAAGAGATGAAGCTCTATTTGCAGCTTAGCACAATATGCAAACAGATATATACACTATATACAGGAATATTTACAGAAATATACAAGTTTAAGGTAATACAGAAACACAACATCCCTCCCAGAAATCAGAGTCCCCAGGAGGGGCTCCCAACCACCCTTCCACCTTCTCCCCACCCCTCTGCCTTACGCCAAGGTTTTGGAGAATCGACCAGAGAGGGAGGATTAGAAGGAAAGCAGTTAGTGGAGTTATTCAGCAGAGAGGAGAAACCAGAGCTGCTAGCCCAAGACCCACGTGTCTCGTGACCCAGACTGCCAGCTCGAGAGACTCTCTTATCTTCTTTGTTTTGGGTTCCTTATTCCTAAACATCTCAGCAAGCATATGAGTGAAGTAGACATCACCACTGTTTACCTTCACAGCCTATAGTATAATTTTTCTATTAAAATATTCCAATTAGCTCAAACCAGCACAAAAACTTAAGAATAAAACAAGCCTCCATCCCCAAGAAAATATATTCCATATGTATAGAAAGTCTTAAACAGCATCTTCAGGAATTAAATATTTTCTAAATAAAAACTTGCTCCTTAGTAGATCAGAAACAAGATATTCATGTTATCCTGTCTCTGGAGCTGGAGTCTGTACTGAGTGGGGCTGAGAGTGTTAATTTTTACCCTAGCATCTTTTGCAGGGCTGTGTTTTGCAGTGGGTAGCTGGAAAGGGCATTGATAACATGCCAGAATTTGGGCTGCTGCTGAGCACCAAGGCTGTGCCTTTTCAACATCTTCCCCCAACATTAACAGCAGGCTACAAGGGGGGCAAAATTTTGGTAGGGGACATGACTGGGCTAGCAGCCCCAAACAGACCAAAGAGGTATTCCATACCATATGAGGTCATTTCAGATATAAAAGCTATGAGAAAGAAGGGAGTGTGGGGACACACATATTCATTAGTGGCACACAACCACTGTGTGCATTGAAGCTCTGCTCCTGGGGAATTGCTGATGGGAAGTGGGAAGTGTTATTTTTGTTTTTTCTTGCCTCCATGCATGGTCTTTTTCTTTTTCTTTTTTTTTTTTTTTTTCTTTTTCCTTACTAAACCACTTCTATCTTGACCCACAGGCTTATTAGTATATTTTCCCTCTCCCCTGTCCATCTAAGAAGAGGAGTCATAGAGTGGCTTCGTTGAGCATCTGGCCACCAGCAGAGTGGCTTCGTTGATCATCTGGCCACCAGCCAGACTGAAACCACTGCAGGCACAGAGTCATTTGCTTACAAATATAATTCAGCTGGTACCTCAACAAAATAGCGAGGCACATTAGTAAATAAAATAACAATTATATTGTTGAGTCTATCTCATGAAGTTAGCTAATTCACAGAACAAATCCAATTCCTGTGTCATAATCTGGTAGCGTCAGCTTCTAAAGAGATGGCTGAAGATGGAAGACTTGACTTGTCCAAGGGAATACCATTGAGTTAAGTTCTCCTAACAAGTGATAATTCTTGCATTGAGTTTAATGCTTCTTAAATGATGAACTTTCGACTAGGAATTCCAGGAATGTTCTTTTCTGCAATCTCTTCAAATTGCCCTCCCTCACACATTGACTCCACTATTATACTTTTCCCACAGGTTCAGCGTAGAAAGTTCTTTGAGTATCTTCTAAATTTGAAAAATAAAGGCTCAGAAGCAAATCTGAGAGCCTTATGATCTGGGTTCACAGGCTCACAGGATGTTAAGGGTTGGAAGGGACCCAAAGAGATCAAATCTCTCTGCAGTTGTCTGTATAGTACTTTCCAAACCCTTACATTTTCTCTGTTGGCAATACCAAAACTCTGCTTTTTCAAAATTTTTTGTTTAGTTTCATGACTTGTAGCTTTGCTACTTCAGGTGTAAAATACTGCTATTAATTTTTTTTTTTCTTGAATGTAGAACTAGTTGGGGAAAAAAAAATAAGAAGAAGGGAAAGGAGTTGTTTGCATCAGCAAAGTCAGGTTACCACAAACATCCACGATCTCCTTTCTTTCCCAACCATTTTACACCACAAAAATTCATAGATCCATTGAACAATAGCAGATGGGATTTGGCCAGAGTCAAATCCAGGAAGATCGTGGGAACTCTGTGGTGGAAGGAAAATGGATTTCAGTTGCAAAATGAGACCTAACCAATCTTCTGAATTCTTAGATGGCCATGAAATCATTGACATTTTTAGTATTTCACACATAACCCAAACTCAAAAGATCTCATTAGAATCATCTTACAGATTTAGAGCTGTCCCAGTGGTAATTTTGTGCTGACACAATTCTCACACAAAATGTAAGATTAAATCACAACCTCACAGAATGTTAGGGGGAAGGGACCCAAAAAGCTCATCGAGTCCAACCCCCCTACCAGAGCAGGACCAGACAATCTAGCTCAGGGCACACAGGAACCCACCCAGAGAGGCCTCAAAAGGGTCCAGAGAAGGAGACTCCACAACCCCTCTGGGCAGCCTGCGCCAGTGCTCTTGGACCCTTACAGTGAAGAAGTTGCCCCTTGTATTGAGGTGGAACCTCCTGTGCTGCAGGTTCCATATATTGCTCCTTGTCCTACCCCAAGGATCAAGTGAGCAGTGCCTGTCCCCCCACTCCTGACCCCCAACCCTCAGCCATCTATAAACATTCATTGAATTCCCTCTCCATCTTCTTTTCTCCAGACTAAAAAGCTCCAGGATTATCTTTTTGCTCATGTTAGCAAAAGTAGAAAACCTGAGACAGTAACTGCAATCCCTTTACAAATATTGTAATCCACCTGTAGCCTCCCCTCTGCTTCTCCCTTTTCATTTTGTGCTTTATTTTCCCCTCTTCTCTAGTGTTAGTCAATACAACATGGTGAAAATATTTCGATGACTGTGAGGAGCAAAACAAAGTTATTTATATCTAAAACACTGAAGAAACCACCATGTGGTGTCAGTCTGCTGTCAGCTCTGCTAAGTTTGATTAAGGTATTGACAGAGAAGAAGTGAAAAGAAGTGCACACTCTCTTGTGCTTTTGTGTACAGGAAATGGTTTCAATTTAACCTGGCTTCTAACTTCACAAGCATCAAATCCCAGATTTTTTGGCAAATTCTGAACTTGATTCACACATTTTGGTTTTTTTTTAAAGCTCAGTTTCACTTATGTACTAGGGGATAAGAACTGAAGTATGAAAGTTAAATGAAACGACAAAAAAAAAAAATCAATTTGTCATTAACATGTAACAGTAGAACAAGTTCTGCTTAAAACAAAGTAAGCTTCAGATCAAGTGGAGATGTTACTTGCCAGAGATGATATAATGTTCCAAGAGGTGTTTTGACTAAGTTCAGTAACAGTAGAAAGACTAGGGATAGAATCATAGTCTCATAGAATCAGATAATCAGAGAGTTGTAGATCATGGAATCATGGAGCCATAGAATCATAGAGTCATAGAATCACAGTCATAGACTCATAGACTCAAAGAATCATATAATCAGAGTTGTAGAGTCATAGAATCAGAGCAATAGAATCATAGTCAGAGAAT